>CAUYRH010125039.1:0-18061 GCA_963574655.1 Perodicticus potto | reverse complement strand
CCCCCTGCACCGTCAGACCTCACCAGGATTCTGCCCCTGGGGTAGCACAGACAGAACACCTATTCCCAATGATCTAGGGAAAAGACGCTCGCCATTTTGGACATTCCAATATGTTTGTATCCGCCTCACGCCTGAGCTGCGTGGGTCCCTGTGGGACCTTGCAGCGTGCCTTTCTGGTCATCAAATGCTGAGATCCACTTTTCTGTGGAATTTTTTCCCAATTAGGTTTTGTGAGTTGCGACCTGCTGTCCTCCCTGTTGGAGGGGCCGGCTGCCCCTCCCCCGTGCGGGGGGAAACAGTTTACAGCAGTTTCCGTGGTTATGAACTATATTTCAAACACAACAATCCACCAAATCGCTGTGCATTGCCCGCTGCCCATCCGGTCTGACAATTCACACGGGGCAAGGTCTAGTACTCCCTTCCTCTCACCTGCTGACTAGGGAGTGAAGAACTACGGGACGGTCACCGCCACCATCTTCCGAGCTCCCCCTCTACTTTTAAATATAGGTGTTTATTGCTATAATTTCCTTTTTAGTACTGCTTTTACTATATTACCTAGGTTTTCCTATGTTTTGTTTGAATATTTGTTTCCAGAAACTTTTTCTTTCTTAATTTCTTTGTTGACTCATTGGTCATTCAGAAGCATGTTGTTTAATTTCCATGTATTTGTATTAGGTTATTAAGTATGAAATGTCTGATTTTCTTTTGTGCTAAATGTAACAGTTGATATCACTGACATTTTGATACTTCTCTTTTTTTTTTTTTTAATTGTGAAGGTATGCCCTCATTCTTCAAAAGCACATTTTGGCTTGTGATTGTCTTTTAGTATGAATTCTTTTTTTAAGAACAATTTTTTGTGAAACCATGGATAAGTCAAAAATTTGTGTTATTTTTGTATGTGAATTCCATCATGGAATCAGTATAGCACAGACAGCTCAAAGTATTAATGAAGTATTTAGAAAGGATGTGGCTAAGGAATGCATCGTATGTCGATGGTTTGAGAAATTCTGTTCTGGTGATTTTAATCTTGAAAATGATCCATGCAGTGGCCTGGGACGAACGTGGATAATGATGAGCTAGAAAGCTATAGTGGGAGTTAATCCATCTCAACCTGTGTGTGAGTAGCAGCAAGGTTTGACATTACTATTCCAATAATATTGAGCCATTCGAAACAAATTGTCAAGGTAAAGAAGCTGGGTAGATGGATTCTCCATGAATAAAATGAGTGTCAGAAGAGAAATTATCTCAAAGCTTGCCTTTCTTTGCTGTCACAACATAAAAGTGAATCATTTCACCACCCCATTGTTACAGGTGATGAGAATGGACTTTTTTTTTGGCAATCACAAGTGTTCAGCACAATGATTGGATAAAGATGAAGTGCCAAAACATAGTACATAACTGAATATTCATCAAGCAAAGCTAATGCTGTCAGTTTGGTGGTCCAGCACTGGTGTTATACGCTCTAGCTTCATGAAACCTGGTCATTCGATCACAGCAGATGTCTACTGAATCCAACTGAATGAAATGATGAGAGGATGCTTATGATTAAGCAGCCAGGATTGGTCAATAGAGATAGGCCAATCCTCTTGCAAGATAACCCTTGATCATATGTGGCACATAACACTGTTCAAATTATAGAAGTTCCACTTGGAAATTCTCTGTCATCCACCATATTCCCCAGACCTTGCGCCAACTGAATACCACTTCTTCCAGGCTTTGGACCATTTCTTGCAAGGAAATACACTTAATTCTCAGCAAGCCGTGGAAAATACCTTTGGCGATTTCATCACTACCCTCTCTGGGCTTCTTCTTATCATTAGATGACAAAACTATGTTGATAGCTAGTCACATACTTTGATTAAAAGTACTACAGCTTTGAGATTTAGTAAACTAAACTTTAAATTTGAATTGGACATTACAGATTTAGTGACTTAATATAAATTATGAAGTTTTTGCTATGGATTTCTAGTTTTATTCCATTGTATACAGAAAAGATATTTGATATGATTTTAAATTTTTTTAGTTTGTTGAACCTTGTTTTACAGCCTATTCTGGAGAATACTCCATGGAAAATCTCCATTATCCTGGAGGATAAGGTGTACTCTGTAGCTGTTGGATAAACTCTTCTGTACATGCCTGTTAAATCCATTTGGCCCAAAGCATAGTTTTAATCTAATATTTCTTTTTTGATTTCTGAATGGATAATCTGTTCATTCCTGAAAGTGGGATATTGAAACCCCCTAGTATTATTGTAGTGCAGTCAGTTTCTCCTTTTAGATCTATTAATATTTGATTTATATATTTGGGTGTTCTGTGTCGGGTACCTGTATATTTGCAGTTGTTATGTACTCTTGTCTAAATTGTTTCACTTATTGTTATACAGGGTGTCCATAAAATCCATGTGTAATTTAAAAATAAGCAGTCAATTAAGCAGACAATTTAAAAAGTTCTCTATTTTAAATTGCACACAGACTCTGTTAATAGTTTTTGATTTGAAGTCCCTCTTATCTGATGTAAATATGTTTACTCCTGCCCTTTCTTGGTTTCTACTTTAATGGACTATCTTTTTCCATAACTTCACTTCTAGTCTTCTGTGTGTCTATATAGATCAGTCTATAGTTTCTTACAGGCACCATGTAGTTGGGTTCTGTGTTCTTTTTAACCTATTACTTCATGTCTTGTAATTAGAGGATTTAGTCCATTTACATTCAGTATTATTGATAGGTAAGGTCTTCTGCCATCTTGTTACTTTTTTTTTTTTTTTTTTTTTGGTAACTCCTCACTTCCTTTCTTCTTTTCCTACTGTTTTCCTTTGTGGTTAAGTGATTTTTCTCTGGTAGTATTTTTCAATTCCTTTCTTTTCATTTATAGTTTAATGGTTATTAATTTTTACTTGTAATGGCTAGTTGCTTTAAGTAACATGCAAAATGCACACCGCATTTATCAATTAATTGCCATCTTATGTGGGTATGATTTGTGGTTCCCTAAAACAATTACATTAGTAATAACAAAGATATCACTTCTCTGCCTTTTGGTTAAGGTCAAGTGTAGTAATATCAAAGATCACAGATCACCACAAAAGATATAATAATAATGAAAAAGTTAGCAATATTGCAAGAATTAGCAAAATGTGACATAGAGACATAACGTGAGCACATGCTATTGGAAAAGTGGCACTCGTAGGCTTGCTCGTTATAGGGTTGTTACAGACCTTCAATTTGTAAAAACTCAGTATCTACACAATGCAATAAAGTGATACACAATAATATGTAATATGTGTGCTTTCAACATTTTAAGTACTTGAATAACGTTCCACCTATTCCTTAAAAATACTGCTGTTACTATTTCAGTGGTTGCTCTAGCAATTAGAATGTGCTTCTTTAAATTAATCATATTTTTAGAGCCAGTGCTTTATCACCTCACATAAAATCTGAAAAACATTCACCAGGATCATTTTAATTAAGCTCCAGTCCTTTTTTTGTCAGCATGTTTTACATTGCATGCCTAATTTATCCTACAATGCAACATTAATGTTTGCAGTTAAAAACATTTGTTTTTAAAGAAACTAAGAACAGAAAAAAATACCTTGCTCACTAATCCAAAAACCATTTTCAGTTTTCCTGGTTTTTTTTTTTGGTAGATTCATATTTTCATTTATGTCATTTCTCTTCATACTGAAAAATTTCCTTTAAGATCCTGTGTATTATCAATTTGCTGGCAACACATTCTCTAAGCTTTAAATGCTCTGAAAATACCTTTATTTTGGTACAAAGTTTGAAGGGTATTTTCATTGGTTGTAGAATTCTGGGTTGAAAATTTTTTCTTTTACTACTTTTTTAAATGTTTCCTTGTCTTCCTGCCTTCATTGTTTGTAATGAGAAGTCAGCTTCCACATTATCATTTATTCCTTCTGTGTAATTTGTCTTTTTTCATAATTCTGTACTTTTATAATCTTTGCTTCTTTGACATTTTGTTGATAATAGGCAGTATCTCACGTCTGCTACCTTTTCACATCTTCCTCTAGGCGCGGTGCTTAGTGTAAATTTTGTTATCAGTTATATTTATTAGTCCTTCTATAATATCCTCTACTCCTTTATGTCTTTCATTTTGTGATTTGCTAGATGATACCACATCCCTGGTTAAATTCATTATGCTACTTTCTCCATTCTTTTCCTTAAGTAGTTAAATGTGGCTGTAGAAAAAGGTAAAGCTACACTGATCTCATTTGAAATTCATGAAACGCTAAGCTCAAGTGTGCTTTTACTCTTGCCTTGCAGTAGTCATTATATGTTTTGTGTTCTATTTTCTGCCCCACTTTTCTGAACAGATCTTTTATACTTCCTCTACTTTTTTTTATACTTTCTATACTTTCCTCTACTTTGACCTAACACATTATTTCACACCTTGACTCTTAGCTCATGACCCTACTTATTACCGTACTGGAAAAATGTAGGTAATAGAGAACTTTAATAATGTCCTATTATCTCATGTATTCATCACTTGGATCTATGCACATATATTGTATATTTTCTCCTGTTATTGTGAATGAAATATCCATGCGTGTAACTGAGGCGACTTCTTTACTTGTGTACTGTAACTCATCTCTTCTAGGCAGTTCCAAGTTCCATCTTAACTGCTTTGGTAGTTTTCTACTTTCTTTTCTGTATCACCAATTTTTCACCTTCTATAATATCATTCTCATTAGCATACAATGGTGCTATTCATATATTTAAAAACAAAACGAGTCTTTGATTTTGCTGTTCCTTTTAGGCAGCATGCTATTTTCTCTCTTTTTATAGTAAAACTTGATGACAAGGTTAGTTATACTGGCTGTCTCCATTTTTTTCTTCTTATTCTTGTATCCCTTGGATAAAGTTTTCTAGGTTAAGGAGGATGATCTTTATTGTTAAATTTTATGGTCAGTTCTTCAATTGTCCTTTTTTTTTTAACCTGTGTGGAACATTTGACACAGGTTATCATTTTCCTTGCTGAAACACTTCTTTTCCTGGCTTGTTTAGTACACCACCCTTTCTTGACTTTTTTGGCCTTTCTTTTCTACTGTTCTTAGTATCTATTGTTGGGTCTCTTTTCAGTCTGTAATCATGCTTAGTGATTTCATTGACTTTCATGGTTTTAAATGTCATCTGTATGTCACTAGCTTTGAAATGCATGTGTTTGTCTAGTCTTCCTTCTGAAATCTTACCCTTCATATCCAAAAGCATATTTAATATGTCCATTTGGATTTTTAATGGGATCTCACACTTAACGTGGTTAAAACTGAGCTCGTGATCATTCCTTCCCTGCAAAAAACTAAAACCAAACCAAACTAAAAGCTCTGCTTATATTCTCTATCTTGTTAAATGGACTCTGTTGATTCAGTTGTGAGGCCAACAATAGGTGTAGTTCTTACGCTTTATTTTGCACTCATATCTGATTTGTCAGCAAATTCTTTTGGCACTGTCATTACAAAATACTTCTTACCAAAGAATATTTTCCAAAGCACTTCTTACCACACCTCCACTGCCACCATCCTGCTCCCAGGCACTCTGTCATCTTTCATCTGTGTTATTAACTGATCTTTCTTCTGTTTTTGACTCTGTCTTTATTCTGGTTTATATAACAGCACAGTGATTCTGTTTATTCAGATCAGGAAGTTTTACCCTATTGTTTTAAACCTTCTAGTAATGTTTGATTTTCCTAATGGTAAAAGCTAAAACCCTTACTGTTCTACAGACTTGGCCTTTCATTACTGCTGGCCTTATCTTTCGCTCCTCATCTCTTCTTTGGTTTAGTTCTAGCCATTGTGATTTTTTGTTTTCATCATTTTGAGCAGGCCACTGTACTTTTTCAGCATGCTATACATTTTACTTAGGTTATTTTGTTTACACTCTATGACCCATCAGTATGTAAGCGCCATGAGTCCAGGACTCTTTATTTTTCTTTTTGCTATAAGCACTGGGTATGTAGCAAATGGTGCCTGACACATAGTAGGCACTCATGATTCAGCGTTCGTCTTAATAAGTTCCCCATCTACCTGCTTTTTTTAAATTTTCTTTTCAGATCCGTGATTCTAATTGCAACTATGAGGCCTTTATGAACATAATTAAATTGAGTGACAATGTTGGAGAGCTAGAAGCAGTCAGAGATAAGGCAGCTGAAGAATTACAGTATCTTCGATCTTTAGATACAGCTGGTGACGGTGAGCACTTCAGTAAAAATGTGTGTTCTTTAAGGGATGATTATAACATCAAAACTTGGATTAACCTTAATGTCACTTTCTGCTCTTAGTTGTTTTCACTGTAAGTAATCTTTCTCTGTTATATTAACACGTTGTTCAAGCCAAAGCATTATTTTTAGAATGTGAGATTGTGATTATTGCAATTATCCACAAAGATAATTGCCATGGTTTAATTTAAATTAAATAATTTCATTATATAATTTCAGAATAAAATGATTGTCCTATTGTGTATTTTGTTATAGTAAGTGCATGTTTATTCACAAATTATTACTCTATAACTCATAATCAATTTGTTTGCCTTTAGATATCAACACTATCAAAAATCAAATAAATAGCTTACTATTTGTAAAGAAAGTATGTGACTCAAGAATACAGCGGTTGCAGTCAGGCAAAGTAAGTAAAGTACTTCTAAATTAACATTTAGCTATAAGAACTGTATAGTGATTACAATGCCTAGTAAATGACAAGAAGTAGGATGTTTACTACTGCAGCCCTTTACAATAGGACTTTCAGAAAAGTTTTTCCTTACGCAATGTACTATGTATGTGCTTGTTAAAACAATTCAAAGGGATTAATTAAAATACTGCCTGAAAAATGCTAAAGTAATTACAGATTTTATTTTATTCCTTGATTTATTTATTGATTTACTCATGTATTATCTATTCAAAATTTAACATTTCTTAAAGTTTTTGAATTGGGCACCATTTTCCATAGGCCAAATAGACAACCTTTTCATGGAGCTTACATTTTTGTTACTGAGTCAAAAAATAAATCAGTGAGCAAATTGATATATAGTATCAGGTGGTGATATCTCCCATGAAAAAAAAATAAATAAAGCAGAGCCGGTATAGAGAATGTCATAGACTGGTGATACACACACACACACACACACACACACACACACACACACACACACATATTAAATGTATGTACTTATATATGTATATGGACATACACTAAACGTATGTACTTATATACATATATGTACATACATTAAAAATATGAGATGAAGTCTTGCTGTATTACCCAGGCTTGTTCCAAAGTCCTGAGCTCAAGTGATCCTGCCCGCTCAGCTGCCTGGGTAATTGGGACTACAGGTGTACACCACTGTGTTTGGCTTTTTTGGGGTCTTTTATATAGATCCCAAGAGGTTTCATGACTTTTGAGCATAAAGTATCTGAAAATCTGGGAGAGAGTTAGTCTTGTGTTTTGTTTTTGTCTTTGAATAACCTTTCCTTCACTAGTAAGAGCAAGTGCTAGAACCCTGAGATAGAAATGTACTTGGTGAGTTAGAGGAGGGCAGTGTGTTACGGGATAAATGAGGGATTGTGCTAGAAATTAAGTTACAAAAGAACCTGCAGGTTAGATTATATATGGTCTTACTAACGGTAGTAAGATACTTGTTTTATTCCAATCGTAATGGAAGTCAATTGGAGATTTCCCACGCAAGTAAGGTGACCTGACTTAACTTCAAGGTTGGTGACCTGACATAAAATGATCACTTTGACTCTTTGTGAAGAATAGAATATGGTGGGATGGTGGGGATGAGAATGGAAACTAACAGATCATTTGTAAAACTCCTGCTTTAAACCAGGAGAGAGATGTCTGTAGAGGTTGTGAGAAGTGATTAGAGCAGTGTTTTTCAACCTTTCTCACAGCATACTTAAACTTCTGTGGCACCTTTAAATTATGTTGGTCAAAAAAAATGAATATACTTACTGTGCTTCGAATGTCTTTTGAAAATAATTTAATGATCTTGAAAAATTTTCATAGCAAACATAAGATCCTCTCACAGCATGACATGCTGGTTAAAAACCATGGGTTTAGAGACTGCATATAGTGTTAACAAGATTTGCTTAATGGACTCAATATGGTGTAAGAAAGAAAGAAAGGACTTAAGGATGATCCCAAGGTTTTTTAGCTTGAGCACCTGCATGAAAGGTGATGCTATTTGCTGAAATGTGTAAAACTGAGAAAGGAGAAAGTTTGGAAGAGAGAATCAAGTTTTGAATGTCTTAATTTGAGATATGTGTTTGACATTCAAAGTAGATAGTACTAACTTGGTAATCTTGAGCTCAAGGGAAAGTTTAATGATAGAAATAAACTTTGTGACTGCTCAGAATTATTGTATGCTTATTTAATGTTGAGGGGCTGGATGAAATTATTTAAAAGAATTAGTGTAAGTAGGAAGATATCAGGGACTTGATTTCAAAGGCACTTCAATGAAGAGACTAAAGACAAGGTAGAGAATCCAGCTAAAGAAACAAGAGTGAGCAGCTGGTGAGTTTAAAGGAAAACCTGGGCGTCTGATATCCTGGAAGCCAAATGTTAAAAGGGAGACATCAAGTGTGTCGAAGTATAACATTAAGTAACATGAAGACTGAGAATTGACCGGGATTTGCTACCATGGGGATTCTTGGTTAACTGATGAGAGCAGTTTTGTTGGAGCAGTGTAGAAAAAGCCTGATGAAGTCAGTCCAGGAGAAAATGGGACGAGATAAGTTAGAAATAGTGATAATTGCCCTTTAGAGGAGTTTTACTGTAAAGGGGAGCAGAGATTTAGTGCTTTAACGCAGGAAAAAAACATTGTTTAGTACCTTTAGTTTTTCATGTAGTCACTCTTTTTGCTCTGGTTTTCTGTTTCAAAGGGAATTGCTGATTACAGTGATAGATTTTTTTTTTTTAATGTTTTCAAATTTTCTTCCTTTTCTTTTTTGGACCACTTAGGCTTAATAAGTGTTTGCCCCAAATAAGGGAGTTTATTTAATTTATAGTTAACCTACCAAATTTTCTTTATTAAATAGAGGGTTGTGAAATACAGATTTGGGAATATGGAGAAGCTCATGAAAATAAATAGTTCACAGAAACAACACAGGGTTTTATTGGAAAGGGCAGCAGAATTTGAAAACACAGACTCGTACTTTTAAGCTCTGTGATTTTGGCAACCTTTTTGATTTTCGTTTTCTTTATTGGTTTGGTATTGGTTGATACATACCTAGTTGGTAGCTAAGTAGATTAAATGAAGTAATGTGTGGAATATAACTAGCATGGTACCTGATACACAGATGTTCTTTAAATCTTGGACTCGATTTTTTCTTTTCTTTTTTTTATATATGTAGGTTGTTACCTTGCCTATGACTTTGAGAAGTATTTATAACTCATTGTTTGGATAGTCTGAAAAGAAATACATTTCCTCTAACAACTGTAGAGTTTTTACTATGTTAGGAGCAGAACTGCTCTTTGGGGATATTTTGTGGATTTTTTTTTCAGTAAACAAGACTTCATATTTGAAAATGTTGATGTGTTTATTTTGAGACATGAAAAACATTTTTAACATCCCCTTCTCACTTTAGCCTGAAATGTTCATTTATATTTGGTGTATGTAGAGATAGACAATAATTGAAATTCAGTGATTTGGATTTATTTTATATTGACAGGAGTGAATGCTTAGCATATTTTTAACATATATTTGGTGGACAACTCTTAAAATAACTAAAAGTTTATTCACTGAAAGAAGATTTTATTGGGAAGCACCATGCATGAGAAGGGGAAAACTTTATTTACATTCCATTTTAATTTAATGTAGGATTTTATTTCTTATATTTTAAAGACCTTTAACCTAATGAGTGATGAGATAAAATATTAATCTATATTCACGTTTGTCTGTAGGAAATAAATACTGTGAAACTGGCAGCAAACTTTGGGAAACTTTGCACAGTCCCCCTGGACAGCATTCTTGTAGACAATGTTGCACTACAATTTTTTATGGGTAGGTAAATCCATTTTATTTAAACAATAATAGCCATTGAAATTATTTTCCTAATTTTTTTATGATAGTAAAATACACATAGCATAAAATTTAGCATCTCAGCCATTTTTAAGTGTACAATTCAGTGATATTAAATATATTCATCATGATGTACAGCCATCACCACATTAATCACCATAACTCCTTTTGTCTTGCAATGCTGAAACTCTGTACCCTTTAAACACTAACTCCCCATTTACCCTATTCCAACCCCTGTCAACCACTATTCTACTTTCTGTCTCTGTGATTTTGACTATGCTTAAGTACCTCATATAAATTGACTTTGTACAGTATTTGTCTTTTTGTAACTGACTGACTTCACTTGCTATAATTTTCTAAAGATTCATCCATATTATAGTATAGGTCAGAATTCTTTTGTTTTCTTAAGGCTGAATAATATCACATTTTGTATGTGTGTGTTTATACATTTGCTTATCTATTGATCCATCAGTTGACATGGTTTCTTCCACTTTTTAGCTATTATGAATAATGCTGCTATGAACTTGGTATTTAAATATCTCTTTGAGACCCTGCTTGTCCCAGTTCTTCTGGGTATAGGTCCAATAGTGTCATTGTTAGATAATATGATATTCTATAATGTTACTAATTTTTTGAGGACCTACCATACTGTTTTCTACATCAACTGTCCCATTTTATATTCCCACAGTGTTCCATTTTTTCCACATTCTCCCAATATTGTTATTTTATATGTACATATATATATGTTTTTTACTTTTTAAACTTTCTGGGGTGAGGTAGTAGTTAACTGTTACAATGGAAGTGAGATGGTATCTGATTGTAGTTGTCGTTTGTTTTTTCTCTGATAAGTGATGTCGAACACCATTTCATATGTTGATTGGCCATTTGTGTATCTTCTTTGGAGATAAGTTTATCTATTAATTATATCTGACTATTTTTGATGGGGTTTTTGGTTGTTGAGTTTTAGTTTAGTATATATTCTAGGTATTAATCTCCAGTGTGTGATTAGCAAATATTTCATCCCATTCTGTAAGTTGCCTTTTTACCCTGTTGATAGTGTCTTTTGATGTACAAAATTTTTAAAAATTTTCATGAAATACACTTTGTCTATTTTATTTTTCTACTTATGCTTTTTTAGTGTCACATTCAAGAAATGACTGCCAAATCTAGCTTCTTGTGAAGCTCTTTACCCTATGTTTTCTTCTGAGCGTTTTATAGTTTTACATCTTACATATACTTTTTAAATTTTTTGTGGGTTTTTTGGTACTTCTTGGTACAAAAGAAAGAAGATGTTTCTTTAGATGTTTGGTCTATTTTGAGTTAATTTTTTGTATGTGGTGGGAGGTAAGGGTTCACTGTTTTGCGTGCACATATCTAGTTTTCCTAGTGTCACAGCCCACTTCTGACACCACTTGTCAGGGCCCGGGACTGTCCAGGTCTCGGCCTGGCTTAACTAGGTTCCGGATGCAGACCGCTAAGCTACCTTGCTCAGGAACAATTTCTCTTAGGTGCCTGAGGGCTTTACTTTAGCTGACGGGAGAGAGAGAGCTAGTCTTTGAGAGAGTAAAGCAGTCTTCTTAGAATAGATCTTAGGCTTTAGTAGAGCTTGGTAATCTTCATCAGAGAGACACAGTGCTGGCGTACTGCAGGCAGGACAGGAGACAGAGTCAGAGTAAGCAGGTCCATGATAGAATGCACATGCTCCTTACTGCCTTCTCCTCCAGCCTAATACAAGACTGATCTTGTGCCTCTCAACACCACAGGTGTAGAGACTGCCAGTTCACCACTGCTGTCATCTCGCAAGCTCTCCTGCTTGTTAGGAGAGCTAAATCCCTCTCCATGCCCTTTCCACCAAGGTGTTCCATTATTGAGCTATACAGGTATTTCTTATAACTCTCACTCCTCCTAGCATAGGCTATACGGGCTACTACACCTAGCATCATTTATCGAAAAGACCTGTTTTGTTGTTTGACCATATATATGAAGGTTTGTTTCTGGGCTCTATCTTCTGTTTTATTTTGTTAGTCTCTGTACCTTTTGTTTTGAAATGAGAAACTTTATTAGTAAGTTGAGAAATCAACTTTGTTCTTTCTCAAGATTGTTGTGGTTATTGGAAGTCCCTTATTGAGATTCCATATAACTTTCAGGGTGATCTTTCCAATTTTTATAAAAAACAACATTGAGATTTTGATAGGAATTACATCAAATCTGTAGAGTACTTTGGGTAGTACAGACAACTTCACAGTATTAAGTCTTCCAGTCCATGAACATGAGCTATATTTCCATTTTATGTGTCATATTTAATTTCTTTCAGCAGTGTAAGTTGACTCTGTATTCTGATACTTTACTGATTTCCTTTGTTACTCTAACAGTCTTTTAATGGAATCTTTACAGTTTTATATTTACAAGATCATTGCATCTGTGAATAGAGATAGATCATTTTACTTCTTCCTTTGCAATTAGGATGACCTACATTTCCTTTCTCCCTCTCTCTGTCCCCTTTATTCCTTCCTTCCTTCCCTTTCTTTCCTTTCTTTTCTTTTTTTGCAATTGCTCTGCCTAGTACTTCCAGTACTATGTTGAATAGAGTGGCAAAAGCAGCTATCTTTTTCTTGTTCCCAGTCTTAGAGGAAAAGCATTAAGCCTTTTACCATTGAGTATGATATTTAGTGTGTTTTTCATATACAGCTTTTATTATGTTGAGTTTCCTTGTGTTCTTAGTTTGTTGAATGTTTTTGTCATGAAAAGTCTTTTGCACTTTGTGAAATGCATTTTGTGCTTCTCAACTACAAACTTGACGTTTACCTTAAATGAAAGCAATTAACCTAAACATTTATACCCTCATATCAGTCTGAATTTCAAGAAAAACAATAACAAGATGTTTTGTGGTGGTTGTCTTCATTCTGTTAGTGTGGTGTATTTTTATACTGATTGATTTTTTTTTTGGCCGGGGCTGGGTTTGAACCCACCACCTCCAGTATATGGGGCTGGCGCCCTACTCCTTTGAGCCACAGGCACTGCCTGATTGATTTTTATATATTAATCCATTATTGCATTTTAAGAATACATCTCACTTAGGTCTTGGTGTGTAATCCTTTAAATAGGTTATTGAATTTGGTTAACTAGTATTTTGTTGAGGATTTTTTTAATCATTATTTATATTCTATATTGGTCTGTAGTTTTCTTTCCTTATAGTGTCTAAATTATAAAGATCTGGCTTTGTTTTCAAGGTAATGGTAGTCTCATCCAAAGAGTTAGGAAGTCTTCTCTCTTCAGTTTTTTGGAAAAGTTGAAAAGGATAGGTTTTACTTCTTCTTTAAATGTTTAGTAAAATCCACTAGTGAAACTATCTAGATCCATGCCTTTTCTTTATTTGGAGGTTTTTGATTACTGATTCAATCTACTCATACATCTCCTTGCATATTCTATTTCGTCATGATTTAGTCTTTGTAGGTTTTCTGTTTCTAGGAATTTGTCCATTTCAACTATGATGTCCTATTTTTTGATGTAAAATTGTGCATAGTACTCTTTTGAGATACGTTTTATTTCTGTAGAATCTGTAGTAGTATCCCCAGTTTCGTTCTGATTTTAGTAATTTGAGTCTTTTCTCTTTTTTCTTAGTCCTTCTAGCTAAATGTTTGTAAAATTTGTTGCTCTTTTAAAGAACCAACATTATTGATTTTTCTGTGTTGTTTTGATGTTCTCTAGTTTGTTTATATCTGCTCTAATCTTTATTTTTCCTTTCTTCTGCTAGCTTTGGGTTTAGTTTGTTTTTTGTTTTGTTTTTTTTTTGTAGAGACAGAGTCTCACTTTATCGCCCTTGGTAGAGTGCCGTGGCATCACACAGCTCACAGCAACCTCCAACTCCTGGGCTTAGGCGATTCTTCTGCCTCAGCCTCCGGAGTAGCTGGGACTACAGCTGCCTGCCACAACGCTCGGCTATTTTTTTGTTGCAATTTGGCTGAGGCCGGGTTTGAACCTACCACCCTCAGTATATGGGGCCGGCGCCCTACTCACTGAGCCACAGGTGCCGCCCATTGTTTGTTTGTTTGTTTGTTTTAATTCTCTGTGTTGTACAATTTGCTGTTGATTTGAGGTCTTCCTTTTTTGCTGTGTCCTGTAAGTTTTGCATTATGTTTCTGTTTTCATTCGTCTTTCTCTATTTTCTAATTTCTCTTATGATTTCTTCTTTGATCCATTGTCTATGTGAGAGTGTGTTGTTTAATTTCTAAAAATTTGTGAATTTTCCAGCTGTACTTCTATTATTGATTTCTAACTTCATCACATTGTAGTTAGAAAAGATACTTTCTATGATATCCATCTTTTTAAAATCAAGTGAGACTTAATTTGTGGCTCAGCATTGGTCTATTTTGAAAAATATTCCAATAAACCAAGTAGATTTAACATTCGTATAGAGAATACTACCCAACAAGAGCATACACATTCTTCTCAAATGCACATTCTTCTCTTGTCATTGGGTACTGTTTTGTATATGTATGCTAGATCTACTTGGTTTATTGTATTAAATCCTCTGTTTCCACACTTATTTTCTGTCTCGTTCTGTCCCTTAATGAGAGTTGGGCATTGAAAGTCATCACCTATTATTGTGGAACTATCTCTTTCTTCCCTCAAATTTGTCAATTTTTGCTTCATATATTTTGATGATCTGTGCTGGGTACATAATTATTTTTGAAGGATGTGTCATTTTCTTCTATTGACCTTTTTATTAATATGTAATGACCTTCTTTGTATCTTAACCTTTTTGAAGGAAAGTCTATTTTGCCTAATATTAGTATAGCCTCCTGCTGGTTTGGTTACTATTTGCATGAGATACATTTTTCCATCCTTCCACTGTCTATGTATTTTTGTCTTTGTATATGAAGTAAGTCTCCTATAGGCAACATATGTATTTTTCATCCATTCTCATACTCTCTTGTCTTGAATAGAGGGTTTAATCCATTTCCATGTAATTATTGATGAGGAGGGACTTAAGTCATTTTGTTAACTTGTTTTCTGTATGCCTTATATCATTTTGGCCTGTCATTTCCTGCATAGCAATCTTCTTTTGTGTTTTTTTTTTTTTAAATTCAAGAGACAGGGTCTTGTTCTGTCACCTAGGTTAGAATGCAATGACACAGCTGAGCATGGTGGCTCGTGCCTGTAATCCCAGCACTTGGGAGGTCAAGGTGGGTGGATTCCCTGAGCTCACAAGTTCTAGAACAGCCTTAGCCAGGGCAAGATCGCGTCTCTAAAAATAGCCAGGTGTTGTGGTGGGTGCCTATAGTCTTAGCTACTTGGGAGGCTGAGGCAAGAGAATCACGTGAGCCCAAGAGTTTGAGATTGCTGCGAGCTATGAAGCCACAGCACTGTACAGAGGGTGACAAAGTAAGACTCTGTCTCCAAAAAAAAAGAGGAATGCAGTGGCACAATCATAGGTCACTGCATTCTTACACTCTGCAGTTACTTTCTAATTTTCTCATACATGCAATTGCTTTTGAATGTCCTTTTCTTTAAGGCCTGGCTCCTAACAGGAGAAAAAGATAAAAGTGTACAGGGCAAGGGAAAAAGAATGCCAGTCTTTTAAATTACCTGGAAGTGACTTCAGTAAGTAGGACATACTTCAGTAGAACAATAGGGGCATGTGTAACAAAGACTCCTTACTTGTCTGCACCTCTGTGATCAGAAGCAGCAGTATACTGTCAGAGCATAGATCTCAGGTACGTGGCTGCACCCTGGCTCACCCTGGCTTCTGCTTGCTGTGTGCAGGCTGATTCTTGAACACATGCACAGCTGCTTGCCAGGGGTTTGAGGTGAGGGATAGGTAGCTGCAACTGTGCTAAGATCTGAAATTTACTGAAATTAACCACAGTTTACCTACCAAGCCTTCCCCTAATGTGCCATGTCTTCCATGTCTTCAGTTCACTCCACAGTTCCAAATTACACTAGACAGATTTTGCGAGTGTAATTGTTGCTATTTACCCTGACATCTACTTTGAAATTTTTAATAATTTTAAATACTGTTGCTTTGGGTAAACACTCTTCAGGGTGTGCTTTCCTTTAAGCACAATTATCAACACAGAAGAAGACTTCTGTGAACAAATGTGTGATTTTTTTCCTCACATGCCAAGAGGCAGTCACCAACTGGCGTGCTCTAATTCAATTCCAACACTATATACCTATTCCAATACTATCTGCCTGAGGTATCTACCCAAGACACCCACCCCTACCCCACCCTAGACACTAGTCTTAATCTCTGTAACTTCTGACTGACTGGCTTCAAACTGGGGTTCCCATGATTTCCCTCTTTGGGTTTTATTAACTTGTTAGAGTGGCTTCTAAAATTCAGAGAAATATTTACTTACATTATAGGTTTATTAAAAAGGATATCTTAAAGGATACAAATAAATAGCCAGAGAAGAGATACAGAAGGCAGGGTCTGGAAAGGATCCTAAGTGCAGGAACTTCTGCCTTTGTGGAACTGGGATGCTTCACCCTCCTAGAACGTGAATGAATTCTTATTCCCTTTCCTGTCCACTTCCACATGTTCTGCCCTGGAAGCTCTCTGAACTCAGGCCTCTTAGGATTTTTATGGAGGCTTCATTACATAGTCATGATTGACAACTGTGTAGAATTGTGATTAGGCAAATAGCAAATCATTAAACCCAGCAAGGCCTATCTGTTAAATTTTTCCTGGCTCTCTGTGTAACATTCCTTCCTCTAGGCTTTGAGGCAGGACCCTCTGTGTCCCACAGTTGAGTAAGAGTTTTGTCTTGGGCAGATGAAAGGCAGACAAGGGCAGGTCAGATAGAGATTCTATCTCTTGAGGCCTAAAGCACCCCAACGTTATAATAAGGACATGGGCATTATGAAAATCTATAGGAATCATGGATGAACATTTATAATTAATCATAACACCATAATTATTAAATTTTAAATAGTTAATATTTTGTACACCAATTTCAATTATACCCTTTATTCTCTGAAATGTTTACCCGTAGAAACCATGGAGGTAAAGATTTATTTTGTTTTAAAGGAAATGCTCATCATAACTAATATGCATTTGTTAAACTGCTTTTTAAATAAATGCTAGAAGATTCTAATATGAATTTAAATTCACTAAGAAAGTACTTTATTAGGAACACACAGTTTTTGTATCAATTTTGTTCATGTGTATCTGAGGGACTTTGTTTTTATACCATTTTAATATATGTAAATTTTTACTTATACATTATTTTATTAAAATTGCTTTTACCTAGAGGGCATTTTCAGCAAAAGTCCCTAAATCGTTATTTTCATCATCAAAAATGTAAATATGTGTTTTGCTTAAAAGCCAGTCTTTATTTTTTATATATCTAGAAATATTTGTTATGAGTAATAATCCTTATTGAAAACAAATGTTTATTGAACATTTACATTGAAAATGAAATAGTTTATTTCTGATGAGGCTTTATGTAGTAAATTTATTCACTAGAGATTTTATCATTAAAAATAGGATTAAGAAATTTTAAAATATGTTGTTTAGGATATTGCATCCTCATTTATAAGTGTAATATGTTTGTAATTTCCCTTTATAGCAGTATATTTTCTCCAATTTTAATATCAAGTGTATCCAGATTAAGTAGAATGATTTTGAAATATTTATTCTTTTTCTGTTGTTTATAAGATTTGGCATGATCTGTTTTTTGAAATTATCTTTTACTTTTATTTATAAATATTAGTTGTCTATTTTTTGAGACTTTGGAAAAAAAAATAAGTTAACCAATGACTCCATACTGAGCCACAGAGTCAAAGCACTTTCTTTGCCTTATTATTATTAATATTGCTTAATATTTCAATGCAGTAATCATCTGATTTCTTTTCTGAATTTTTTTATTTTTTTTGCAGTTCTTGGCTGAGGCTGGTTTTGAACCCGCCACCTCCAGCATATAGGGCCAGCGTCCTACTCCTTTGAGCCACAGGCGCCGCCCTTTTCTGAATGTATTTTATCTTTTTTTGTTTCTAGTCTTTATCTTAAACATTGTTAGTATTATTAAATT
>CAUYRH010125038.1:0-18227 GCA_963574655.1 Perodicticus potto | reverse complement strand
ATCAAAGTTGAATACATAGGATTCATGCTTCTCCATTCCTGTGATGTTTCACTAAGAATAATGTATTCCACCTCCATCCAAGTTAGTACAAATGCTGCAAAGTCTCCATTGTTTTTGATGGCTGAGTAATATTCCATGGTATACATATACCATAGCTTACCAATCCATTCCTGGGTTGAAGGACATTGAAGCTGTTTCCACATTTTAGCATTTGTAAATTGGGCTGCGATAAACAGCCTAGTACAAGTGTCTTTATAATAAAAGTTTTTTTTTTCTTTTGGATAGATGCCCAGTAATGGGATTGCAGGATCAAATGGGAGGTCTGGGTTGAGTTCTTTGAGCTTTCTCCATACTTCTTTCCAAAAAGGCTGTATTAGTTTGCAGTCCCACCAGCAGTATAGAAGTGTTCCTTTCTCCCCACATCCATGCCAGCATCAGCAATTTTGAGATTTTGTGATATAGGCCATTCTCACTGGAGTTAGAAGGTATCTCAGGGTGGTTTTAATTTGCATTTCTCTAATACTTAGGGATGATGAGCATTTTTTCGAGTGTTTATTGGCCATTCGTCTGTCGTCTTTACAGAAGATTCTTTTCATCTCTCTTCCCCATTGATATATGGGATTGTTTGTTTTTTACCTATAGATTAATTGAAGTTCTGTATAGATCCTGGTAATTAAACTTCGAATTTTCTCTTTATTTCTGAAGCAGAGAACTTTATTCTTTCTTTCAAACTCAACTCAATATTACATTTTTATTTATTTATTTATTGTTGGGGATTCATTGGGGATACAAGAAACCAGGTTACACTGATTGCATTTGTTAGGTAAAGTCCCTCTTACAATTATGTTTTGCCCCCAAAAGGTGTGGCACACACCAAGACCCCACCCCCTTTGCTCCTTCCCTCTCTCTACTCTTCCTTTCCCCACCCCTCCCTCGTTCTTTCTCTCTCTGCTCTCCCCTTCCTCCACCCCCACTATGTCATTAATTGTCCTCATATCAAAATTGAGTACATGGGATTCATGCTTCTCCATTCTTGTGATGCTTTACTAAGAATAATGTGTTCCACTTCCATTCAGGTTAATACAAAGGCTGTAAAGCGTCCATTTTTTAATGGCTGAATAGTATTCCGTGGTGTACATATACCACAGCTTGTTAATTCATTCCTGGGTTGGTGGGCATTTAGGCTGTTGCCACATTTTGGAGATTGTAAATTGAGCTGCAATAAACAGTCTAGTGCAAGTGTCCTCGTGATAAAAGGATTTTTTTCAATATCATATTTTTTTTTTGTATCAGCCTCAGCATTTTCATAAGATAGCAGAGAGAGGTATTTTTGTAAGTTTAGCTTGCCCCATTGCTAGAAACAAAAAGCCTATCTTTGTTTATTAATTTCACTGAAACTATATTTATCAAAAGGCTGCCACCATTTTATTACTCTTGTCATTTATATGTGGTTTTAACAGCAGAATTCTGTGGCCACTCGGATTAAATCTATAGCCAATCCAGCTGTAACTTTTCCATCTTGTTTTTGATGACTGGATTTCATATTTTAGATTATACTCATGGCATAAAAATAAAAAATAATTTGTATAGATTGGTACAAGTCATACACTTACTTAAATTCCTATAGGCAAAAAAAGTCAGAATTTTATCGATAGAGTTCTTGAATGTTAATTTATTTTTCTTCATTCCTTTAAGATCCCCATTTTAACTTTATCCACTTACACCCTCCCCTTCCTTAAAAGGGAAAGAGGTAAAAGGCAGCTAATGAAAGAATCTGTGAGAAACAACAGTAACAAAATTAATAAATTATCATAAGGGAAAAAATTCCCAGTCTTGGGCTGGAGGAACCCTCTTGCCTCAGCCTCCTGAGTAGCTGAGTCACAGGTGCCCTCCACAATGTCCAGCTTGGGTTTTCTTGTTGTTGTTGTTGTTTTAGTAGACATGGGGTCTTGCTTTTTCTCAGACTGGTCTCCAACTCCTGAGCTCAAGCAATCCACCCACCTCAGCCCCTACGAGTGTTAGGATTACAGGTGTGACCACCTTGCCCAGGCCAGGAAGAAAGAAATTTTGACAAGACAAAATGAGATGATGGTATCTCAAAGGAGTGTGAAGAAGGAAGCCATGGGTCAATGCCAAGAGAATGGGGTAGGAGGTGGGGTGAAGAGGAGAATAAGAGGACAGTTTGGTAGCTACTGGGTGCTGAATGTGTGTAGTAGGAGGCGCACTTGATCCCTGCCTCCTTTATAGCTTCAATACAGGCATAGACTGTGAATAATTGTTCCATTTGGCAAGTCACTCAAATCAGAGAAGTTAAATAACTCATCCAGTATCTGAAGAGTTAGTAAAAACCAGAGCCTAAATTCATACCCAAATCTGTGTGTTTTAACCAAAAATGGAGGCAGGATTAGAAAGGTCACTCTGCACCCTTGGTGGAGCAGCGGCCAGATGCCCTGCTTCTTTCTTCTTTTTTTCGCCACCTAATCACGTTTCTGAGTAGCACAGGACAAAGGGAAATGAACAGCAGAGAAGCCTGACGAGAGTGAGAAGGGAATGGCTGGGAGAAAGGAAGATGATTCATTTATAAGCTCTTTATCCTCTAGAAAGGGAGCAGGCCTCCTAGGAGGAAAACCTGCTGCTATAGAGAAACCTTGGCCCTTGCAGAAAGCCTCACCCAGAGGGGAAATGGAAAAGAAGAGATGGAGAGAACTTTCAGAACTCTCTGCCTCAGTAAGCCACAGAAATGCTCTAAAGGCTCTTCAGATTCATTCCTTGTCTTCATCTACTGTATTTCATACCAGCCCGCCCAAAATTGTCCCTTAAGACCCAGACTCCTTCTCTTCTAGTGGAAGCCTCTTAAAACACGCACACGCGTGCTCATACACACACACAGCCCAGCTGAGAGCAGTGAATTAGCCAGCCAGCGTTTCTTGAGCATTCACAGGTGCACAGGACTCATGTGTTGCCTTGCTTGAAACTCAAAACAATTTAAATAGGGTTTGCTGCATTATTCACCAAAAACTGGTATTAGACAGCAATTCAAAAAACTAAACAAGTGCTCTTTTCCCCTCAATGACACTGAAGGTCATGTCTCCATGTTGCTGGTAGTGGGACTAATGTCATTGTCTAGTCTGCAGTGAGGTGAACTCACCTTGTCATTAAAGTGCAAAAAATCAGAAACCCTTTCCTTTTTAAGAAAATATTTTTTAAAAAAAATTTTTGCTACTTTTTAAGATCACCATTTCCATTGTGTGATTTTTTTTTTTTTCAGAGATGGAAATAAAGGTCATTTTTAATTTCAAAATTCTAGTTGAGCGTTATCTCAAATCAATTCTTGATAAACCCATCATTTAAAATGGTCTATTCTAATTAGAGACAAGTTTGAAGATTTTAACCAGCTCTGTCTTAGGTACATGTAGGGCCTGCTAAATATTTCAGAGGCAGAATGAACCTCCCTCTACACAAATCTTAAGTTGTCCACACTTTTGAACTCCCTTTGCCTTTTAAAGCTACCTAGGTTAAAAATTAAACCCCTAGGGAGAAGGGCACCTGTATTTGCTCACCCTATTAGGCAGCTATCTTGAAATGCTTTACAGCTCTCTAAATTAGCATAATTAAATCCACATCAATTAAAAACCCCAATCACCTCTCTCTCCTTCACATGTAGATGATGACATTTGTCTAAGGTGGAAGTAACAAAGGAGCTTTTTACTAGTTGAAGACCCAGCTTAAAAGAAGGGTAATTGGATTGATCTATTGTCCTGGATTTACCTTAACACCAGGGAAAGTGGGCTTTGAGCATTGTTTGGCTAAAGAAGGATGCAGTTTGCATTTCAATGCTTCTGGCACCCCGGGCTGGCCATTGGAGATGTGCATTTTACAACAGGCCTCTCCACTGCTCTTTAGCCTCCAGGAATGAGGGTAAACAAAGCACCATTATGACTTTGGTGGTGGTAGTTGTTATTTTTAAACTAGGGAAGCCTGGTGACCTCAGGATAGTGAGGAGACTACACCGGGTGGTGCTGGCAAAGAGAATTCCTGGAGATGAAAACTGACGTGGGGTCCAGGGGTTAATTTCTGGAACAGACAAATTTGCATACAAATGAAAAATGATGGAATTTCTGTTCTCCTAAATTTTCAATGTCATCAGCATCAAACAGCACACAGCCCGTGCTTCCTTGCCGGTTAAAGAACGTTCATTGCTTTGGAAGAAGGGGCACCTCGTTCGGTGTTCAACTCAATGCACCCAATGACTTCCTTTGTGAAACTGCATCTGGAATGTGGATTTTCTGAACATCTTCATAATTCTTCCAAATATGGCTCAAATGATACTTTTATTTTAAGAGATAGAGTCTCACTACGTCGCCCTCAGTAGAGTGTTGTAGCGTCACAGCTCATAGCAACCTCAAACTCTTGGGCTCAAGTGATTCTCTTGCCTCAGCCTCCCGAGTAACTGGGACTACAGGTGCCCACCAGAATGCCCGGCTATTTATAGAGACAACATCTCGCTCTTGCTCAGGCTGGTCTGGAATCCGTGAGTTCAGGCAATCAACCCACCTCGGCCTCCCAGAGCGCTGTGATTACAGGTGTGAGGCCCTGCACCTGGCCTGGCCCTTCCTCTTTTCATCACTGTGTTGGTTCTCTCCCTTGTCTTCCTGCAATAGTAGGTTTACAGAGTAAGAAATTTTATGAAGCAGGATTTTATAAAGCATAGACAGCAAGTGGGTCCCCATTGTCACAACAAAGAAAAAGCAAGACGGCAAAGGTTATGCCAGAGGTTCTCTTTTATACCGTCTGGGTCAGGCCTACCTCATGGTTCAGAGATCACTTTGAAACCAGAGTGTTAAAGCTGTTCTAGGTCACCTCTGAGACCATGTTATACCTGTTCTAGGCTGGAGTCCTCTGCATCCTTTTACAGTTGGCATGCTAAGCTCTGATTGGTGATTGGTAGGATATTCCCTCCTCCCCAGGTGTGACAACTGCTTGGTAAAAAATTAAGGTGGGCCCCACCTTGTCCTCCCAGGGGAGCCTGATTCCTAACTACCTACCTAAAATTTCCCTGCTCTCTATTCTAGAGACCCAAATCATTGGTGGGGAGCATCTACTCATCTGGCTGCTTCCTGCAGAGAGGGGTCAAGGGTTGGTGTTGGGGGGGCCTCTTGCAGGCTCTCCAGGGGTCTCTCCAGGGGACTTAGGTAAATGTCCTCAGTAGATGGCTGGAAATGTGGGTGTGAGGAGGAGGTAGGTGCTGGGACTGCCAGAGAATGTAGGACCCTTTGCAGCTTGGTGGCTTCTAAATGAAATAAAATTAACTTAGTTAAAAAATTTTATAAGCATTAGTCCCAATATAAGAATTTCCAGGGCAGTGCCTGTGGCTCAGCCAGTAGGGCGCCAGCCCCATATACCGAAGGTGGCAGGTTCAAACCCAGCCTCGGCCGAACTGCAAAACAACAACAACAAAATAGCTGGGCATTGTGGTGGGTGCCTGTGGTCCCAGCTACTCGGGAGGCTGAGGCAAGAGAATCACCTAAGCCCAGGAGTTGGAGGTGGCTGTGAGCTGTGTGACGCCACAGCACTCTACCAAGGGCAATAAAGTGAGACTCTGTCTCTACAGAAAAAAAAAAAAAAAGAATTTCCAGAATGCAAAGTAATGGGGCAACCATGGGAACTACTATGGACACTCACCTAGGCTTAGAAGTCTCACCTCGTGTCTGGAGAGTGGAGGTGGACTCCACGATGGTATTGATGCCGTCCTGAACCTGCCTTAACGTGTTAACATGGAAGCAGTGTTGTTCCTTTAAGAACAATTAGGTGGCCCCTCCTGCTACAGTTAGAAATCAAGGGCCCACCTGTTTTGTAAGGTGACCCTCACCAGCGAATCCAACTGCTCCAACTGGGCAAGTGTATAGCTAGTTTTCATCAGACTTGTGCTGCCTCCACAGCCGAAGACTGTTGCAGGCCCAGGGATGCCCCTCTTATGGCTATTCCAGCAGCAGCTGCTGTTCTAATAATGACAAAAAGAGGAACTAAAGTAAGTTCTTGCTCGTGTAGGCAGCTCGGCCACTTAACAGAACAGGCAAAACAAATCAAAACCAACTTAGGCTCCTGAACTGATGACCCTGACCGACACATTGAGGCCTTTCAACATCTTTGTTTGGCATATCATCTTACTTGGAAGGACCTCCAAATTATATTGGGACAGACTTTTACTATTCAAGAAAAAGAATGGGTCCCGAAAGAGACTTGAAACTGTTAGAGGACTCACACCTCTCTAATGAAAATATGGCATGAGGGATACACTGTGCCTGCCACTGATCCCAGTGGGGACTATAATGTCCAGTCTCAAAGGTGGGGATGAGATTATTATGCATTATGTGTAAAATCTGGTCTACGTATGGCCAGGCAGAAAGTCATTAATTATAGGCGGCTTAGTGACACTCAAGCCTTGGAAGAAAATCCTGTCACTTTTCTTCAGCATCTTAAAGATGCCCTGGCCAAAGACGCCACACTCGACCTTGAGAGCTATGAGGGAAAGGTCATTTGGAGAGACAATACTTAAGTCAATCAGCTTTAGACATTAGGGAAAAGCTCCAGAAGTTTATCCAAGACCCCGCCATCTCCCTGGACAGCATGGTGACTGCCATTTATTCTGTTTTCTGTAACAACTTTTGAGCTTGAGTCTCAGGCTCAGGAGAGGAAGCAGAGGAAGGAGGCTAGGCATGCCCAGTCAAGGGCAGCACTGGCACCCTCTTTCAGATCAGCAGCCAAAACCTCCACCAAAGGAAGGGATTCCCCCTGCTACATCTGCTGATAGGATATTGGGCCAGGGAACTGCCCTAACAAGGACAGGGTACCCAAGGGCCTTTGTCACTGTGCAAACAGGTTACTGGGCCACACTCTGTCCTATGGGATTGTGCCAGGAGGGGAGCTGGTCCCCAGATCATGTTACAATGGTGAAGGAGCCCACTCCTGTCCATCCCTTGCAGATGACCATCACTGGAGCCCAAAGTAACTTCCTACTGGCAGTAGGCAGTAAGTTTTCTTCTTGATAATTGGGCTGCCTGCTCTGTCTTCCTTGCCTACTCCAGAAAACTGAGAGCTCAATACTATATGGTCACCAGAATCTCGGGGTCATACCAAACAATTCTTTACTCTTCGTTTGCTTTGTTCGCAAGGAGATATGCATTAAACATTCATCTCTGGTAACTCCTAATGGCAATAGCAGCCATATCTTACTCCTCCACAGGCCACTTGATTCACTATGGGAGCTCCCCTTACTATTAGAACCTCCCAGCTGGTCTGCCTCTGAGCAAACTCTAGAGAGGGGCAACAAAATGGATTTCAGAGAGTTGCCTATTGGAGGTCCAGCCTGTGTTAATGGAAATCCCTGACTCTAAAGTTGAGACCTGTTCTGGAGTAACCCCCACCACTCTTCTTCCAGAAGGCACAACAGGGGAGCCAAGCAGGCTAGTGCATAGTTGTGAAGGGATTATGCTCCACCATGACCTTCCCAGGCCGCTCTATCCCTGACCTCCCAGCCGCCAAGCCCACCAGTGGTTCACTGATGGCAGCAATTTTCTTAAGGACAGGGAGTGACATGTCAGCTATGCCCATGTAACCAAGGGACTAGAAGTGGTGGGGGCCCAGGCTTCCCTGAAGAATACGTATACCCAGTCGGCTGAACTCACAGAGCTGGTCTGAGCTCTCTAGTTGGCCAAGCCATCTATCTACACAGGTTCTAAATATGCTTACTTAGTGCTACATGGCCAGGCATCTGTTTGGAGAGAGCGAGGACCCCTTACCACTCAAGGAGTGCCCATTAAGTGTGAGACTCAGATTCACGCACGTTCGGAGGCCGTTCAGGAGCCAGCCAACGTGGCATTCGTCCATTGTGAGAGACATCAAAAGGGAGCTGATTTAGTAGCTCAAGAAAATAGGGCTGAGATACAGCTGCCAAACAGGCGGCCATGGGCAAAGCGTTTTATAACCTAACTGGAGCCCTAGTCCCTTCTTATCCCACTCTCTCTATTCCAGATTCCACCTCAGAAGCACTGGAGAGGTTAACTCAGAGATACCTCTTGTGCCCCTCGGGGTTGTTGGATGCAGAAAACTTCTCTCAATTACCAGTTGAAGAAGTCAAAAACTTGGTGAAAGCAAGACCAAGACTCATAAGACTACCCACCTCGACCCAAAGCCACCTAGACATCTCCCAGAACAATACTTTGCTTCCCCTTTACTACCCTCCACTATTAAAGAGGTCACCTCACTTTGGCCTAACTGCTCAATCAATAATCCTCAAGGGGCTTCGTGGACAAGACTTGCCTTTCCAGTCAGTGAAAGGGGACCTACCCCGGTGAGCAGTGACAGGCAGATTTCACATGCTTTCTTAGGAGGATTCACATACTTGTTAGCGTCTGTTGGCACTTTCACATGTTGGGTTGAAGCTTCCCTGGCAGGACTGAAAAGGCCATTGAACTTTCCAAAAGTCTCCGAGAGGACTTCATTCTCCTGGACTCCCTTGGAGGATCTCTGGTGCCTGCTCAGAGGGACTTCTCCTGTGGCTCCTTCAGATAAGTAGTTCTTCATTTGCTTACTCCTTGATTAATCCCTTACTTGGAGCTTCAGCAGCACAGGGAGCTGAATGGCAGGACCCAAAATTCTGGGAAAGAGGACCTCATGCCATTGGTGAATCAGCTCCTGTCCTACTAGCCAAAATCAGTCTCACTGCCCAGCTTCCTCCAGAGCAGGGGATACACCGGGTGTGGTACCCAAGCACACTGGGTGCTACCCCCTCCCTGGAGAAGCCACTCTCCCTGGGTCTAGTATATCCATACACCCAAATTGTCCAGGATTTAGTGACACCTTTTATTGGGTCATCCAATGCTCTTCAAGACCTTCGCTTCTTTCTCATGGGGCCGTACCTCCTTGACAGTTTATGCTATTCCCCCCCCTCTCTTAACTACTAATAAAAAAATTTATTTTATGAACTTTAGAAAATGTATAAAAAGAGAAAGTTTAACTTTCAGAATCTGAAATGCTCAAGAAATCCCTTAAAGATATAGCATCAAGGCAACTGAATTGCTATGATATATATAAGCTGAAAGGGCAACACAAAAACCCTTTGTCAGTTAAGTTATTTGTATTGTGATTATGACCTGCCCAAGGGGAATTTGCAACCAACAAGCAGAATATTTCAAAGCCCAGATGTCCTGTTGAGACAAGGTGCTTTATAGTGATTCTAGTCTGTTTCCACCTAACCTTATGGAACCAATATCACAAAGATATAATTAGAAAATTTGGTACAATATTTAGCATTAGACACTGTGTAATGGAATTGTTTGACTGCTGAGTAACTGAAGCTTGTTTGCATGCAAAGTTCAAAGAAATTATATCTCCAACTCCAGCTCCTGAGTGTCTTGGAAGTATAATACAGCAAGGCTTAAAACTCCCCACTGAGGAAAGGGCAATTTGACACTGAAACTACTGTTAAATCACTATCAAAACACTGGTTTGCAAAAGGGTTCTTATTAGATAAATATAACTAAAGCCTTAAAAAGCAGGGGGAAAAATACACCCAAGTCACAGGGAAAAAAAATGGGGGAGAAAAGTCTTTAAAGTTGGACAGTATGTGTTGACAAAATTTGGAGATTTTAAAACATGTATCTACACATTTATTTTATAAATTGTACATAAGACTGGCTCCTTTTCGAGTGCAAAATCAAATATTTAGATTTGCACAAACCTATGGAAGCCAGATTTTAGACAAAAAGGGATTTTTTTGTCAGACTGTCAGTCTCTGAATTTCATCACAATCTGTTCAGCTGTTTTTGTTGCAGGCAGGCGTAAAACGTACTGGGTAAGTGTGTGTTTGTATTTATTATTAAAATGGGGATGCTGACTCTTGCTTCCTAACAGTCTGCACATTCTGTGAGTCTGCACTGGTCACAGGGAAACAGAATCACCACGCACGTGTGAAAGGCATGCGTGAAGGTGAGGGGGAGGGCAGAATGGCAAGTGCTGAGGCGCTGCCGCTCTGCAAAATGTGTTCCTGAGCATTTTTAAAAGTGAACCTGGCATTCTGCCTCAGTGACTTCTCTGCACCTGTGTGGACTGCTTCTTGCCTTGAGGAGGGATGGGGGAATGATGTGTTGGTGGCAGATTTGAATACGTTTTATTTAGTGTCGTGATTCTTTTATCTCATCCTCTGTACTAATCTAATAAGAGTAACGTGGGTTTATAGTTTCAACATCATTTAGTGTATGTGTAGGATTATATGCAAACTTGCCTATAAGAAAATTAAAAATAGAACTTGAACTTCCAGAGGTGGGACATCATACTGATGAACAAACAAATACTAAATCTGATGCAACTTTGTTTATACTGCTAATTCTTCTTTCAGGCAGGGATTTGGGGTACATAACACTTGATGTAGAGAACCACACCACCAGAAACAAGAGTCAAGATGACATCCGTAAGTGAGGCTCTTTTACAAAGCAGGACATTCCAGCTGTTCCTAATCAGGATCGACTATGACGGTGTGCCCATTTGGGGTCTGTTTTCACATTTGAAAGATCTCCAAAAGCAATGTTACTTTCCACTGAGTGTGTCAGTCTGCTTGGGCTGCCATAACAAAATATTAAAGACCGGCAACTTAGACAACAGAGTTTTATTTCCTCACAGTTCTGGAGGGTGGAGGTCTAAGCTCCCTTCCTGGCTTGAAGACCCTGTCTTCTTGCTGTGCCCTCACCTGGCCTCCTTGGGGAGAGCAGAGACTATCTCTGGAGTGTCTCGTCCTGTTCCTATCAGGACCCCAACTCTATTGGGTTAGAGTCCATAAAAGTCCTATCTCCAAATACAGTGATGTTGGGAGTTAGAGCATCAACATGAGTTTGTGGGGACACGTTTCACGTCACTGAGATAAACAAGCAGGCTGACTGGAACACCAAGTTTCTTTCTTTCCTCCTGGCTGGTTTTCTTAGCGTAAGACTCACGTCCATATTCGGATCAGAAGTTCTGATTTGTAGTTTTATATATATGTACAGTTACAAAGGATACAGATGAAGAGGGGTGTTGGGTGATATATTGGGGGAGGGGAGCAGAGCTTCCACACCCTCCCCAACACCCCGCCCCTCAGGAACCTCTACATGTTAACTACTCAGAAGCTCTCTAAGAGAAGCCTGTCCTTCTGAGTTTTCATGGAGGCTTCACTGCATAGGCACGCTTGATTAAACCGCTGGCCATGGGTGATCAATCTAACCTCCTCAGAGGTTGGGGGATGGGGCTGAAAGTCCCAACCGTCTAATCCTGCCTTAGTCTTTCCAGGGACCACCCCCATCCTGAAGCTACCTAGGGGCTCTCAGCCACCCATCGTCTCACAGCATACAACAGACACAACTTCAGAGATTCCAAGGATTTTAGGAGCTGTGCATGGTGAAATGGAGTCAGTGACCGAATAAGTGCACGTTTTACAACATCATACTATGAGTTCATGATACAATTTCATCTCTAAGAATGAAGAATTATATGGTATAGAGAATGCATTGAAACATAGCAAAGTGGTCCATCCTCCAAAATTTTAAAGACATGGATATGCTATTACATTTGCAAAGAATAAAATTCCTGGCCGCGTACCCATGGGCAGAGACTGGCTGTTTAGCTGGATCCTGTTTCCTCTTCCTGGCACATTGGGGAACTCCACTTCCCAGCCTTCTTTAGGTTGGGCCATGTGACTAAGTCCCAGTCAAGCAGAAGTGGATTGAAATAATGTACAATATCGCTAGGCTTGGCCGTAAAGCCATGTGATCCTTCCTGACCTCTGCTCTCATTTAGTGGTAACAATGGAAGCCATGTGTTGAAATCATACAATAGAAAGGGCCTGGGTCTCATAGTTACCACTTGAAAGAAGCTTCCAAAAGCTTTTAGAAGCTTGAAAAAAGCTTCTATGACTTTTTTGACAGCCAATAAGTAATAAATGTTATTGTAAATACACTAAGATTTGGAGGTTGTTCATTATGGCAGTTACCATTATTCATTATAGCAGATTATTCATTATAGCAGGTACCAATATGATACCAAGGAAAAATTTAAAAATATTTGACAGTAGCCTATGTTTTGTGTTGAAAGATACATCTCATTGAAAAAATGCTAGACAAAAATACAGAATTTCCATTTTCCTAATTTCTTTAAGGAGTTAAATGGATATAGTTAATATCCTGGGAATCAATTTTGTCTCCCCCAGCAAGATTCTGACCAGAATCTTTCTCAATTACCTCTTAATTACTATTTTCCACCAGGTACACACACAAATCACAACAGGGATTCAGGCTTCAACTGGTTTCTATCTTTGATATCATCAAACACTGGGAAAACTGATTTACAGCTCCTGATCAGATGCTACCTACGCTCTCCTCCTCTCCTTTAAAATACATGCGTATACCCTGCTGAAAATGCTGTATCTTCTGGATTTCATTTGTCTGGCGAAACCATTGTGTAGCTCAAGGATGCCAAACAGGTTGTATCTTCCTCTGCCAGGTTCCAAGAGTGGGGAGGGAAGGCTTGTGTGTTGCATAGTTGCCATTGCTAGCTTGCACTGTGTTTTAGAATATTAAGTTCCTATACTCATTTGTCTAACTCAGATAGGGTTTAGTCCTATTGAAAATGTCCAAATGCCATCTAAAGTCACACCTCTGTCCCTTCTTCTAGGGTAACCACTGTTCTATCATGCATCAATGGTGGTTGCTATTTTTGGACTGTATTCACTTAGGTCAAACTTATGCTGATTTGTCTGACTCACCTGCAATTTCTAGTGAAGATGGCATTGTGTAAGATCTGGCATATAGTCTGCAGATATCCTAATGGGATCTGTGCCTTCAGAAACACACCAAAGCTGCTGGCAAGTGTTAGCAAGTGAGCGTTACCATATTCTGTCAATGGGGGTACTAACGCTCTACATTTCCTACAGTACAATCTAGTAATGTGCAGCAAAGTGCAAAAGAGATCTACACTTTGATTAAGTAACTGCACTTTTTGGATTTTATCCTAAAATTACAAGTGGACAATTACATATAAGGAGATTAGTTTACAGTCTTTTTTTTTTTTGAGACAGAATCTCAAGCTGTTGCCCTCGGTAGAGTACTGTGGCATCACAGCTGGCAGCAACCTCAAACTATTGGGCTCAAACAATTCTTTAGCTGGGACTACAAGTGCCCACCACAATGCCCAGCTATTTTTTGTAGCAGTTCTAACTGTTGTTTAGCTGACCCAGGCTGGGTTCAAACCCACCAGCCTCAGTGTATGTGGCTGTCACCATAACCACTGTGCTATAGGCGCCGAGCCTACAGTCTTATGTTTAATAGCAGTATCTACCATTAAAAGACTGGCTAAATAAGTTATGTTGCATTCATATAATGGAATGCCATGCAGCCTTTGAATAAGACATGGTAGACCACAGGGACATGAAAAGCAATCCCTTATATAATATAAAATGAGAAAAACAGGTGATAGAACAATTTGCATAGTATTAATTTATCTAATGTGCAGAATTCACACATTAGAATATAGCAGTGCATGTATTATTCTATTCAGTGTATTTACAAAATCCCTTTATGATACAAATGCCATAATAAATAAGTAAATAAATGAATGCCAGAAGTACATATTCTACATGTTAAAGGAGATTACATTGGTGGGAAAGAATGGAAGCAAAAAAGTGGCATGATTGAGGTAGGTGTATGGTACATATTTCTACCTTGTTCAGTTTTTTTTCAGTTACCTTTTTATCAGCAAAGACAGTATAATGATTTTATTTTGAGCAGAACAAAAGCACCAAAAATTAATAATTCCTCTGTTTTCTTTAAGATAAAATAAAAATACTAATACAAGAATTCAAAACTCCTATAGAAGATGCAGCGATTCTTCTAATATAACATACATTGCACTTTGCCTTAGGCTGATCATAAAAAAATGATCAGCCTAAAGAAAATGGAAACAATGATGGTCAGCATTGGAATGTCCTGTATTATATCCAAATTTTCATGAAAGTCTACCATTTCTGGATATAAGTGACAGAGGAATACAGTAAAAAGTAGAGAATCCAGTCAAGAAGGTCAGTGTGTGTAGTGGGTGGTCTGTGTAGTGACTTTTCCCAGGCTGAAATCCACTCCTCCTCCTCCTGGAAGTCTAGGCAGTACTGCTGCTCGTCATTGTGTAGTGACTCGGTGAGCTTCTTCTGTTCTGGGGACTGAAGCCACGCTCTTCTGTTCTCCACTAAACTGGAAGTTTGAACACAAAGAGTAGCTGGAGCTTCCTGGATCCCTAGAGCTCGAGTTTCATTTTGTTCTGTTTTGTTTCTTCATAGTTCCAAGGTCATTCATTCATTCAGCGAGTATTTGTTTATGTGCCAAGTACTGTGAAAAATAGTGAAATATCCCCATCCTAATATGTCCCTGTCCTGATGTTTGCATTTTTTGTTGGTATGGCCAGTGACAGGTACAAATCAGCAAACACAAAGTGTCTGAGACAATGACAAGTGCGAGGGAGCAATAATAAAGAGGGCAGGAAGATGGGCCCAGTGAAGTTGGGAACCAGAACCAAAGAGTCCTCGCTGAGAAAGTGACGTGTGAGGAAAGACCAGGAAAGGAGTGGGAGTGCACAGGCGTGAGGGGGGACTGTGGCATCTTCCCGGGATGTGGGAGTGAGCAGAGGGAGGAGGAAGAGGGAGGCAGGAGGTGAGGGCAGAAGAGGTGCAGGCCCATGAGCGGATCCCACAAGGACACGTAGGTCAGACAACACTTAGGTTGGCTTTACTCTGAAAGGCAGTATCTGTGCATGGATTTAGACACCATGGAAGAACTTAAGTGGAAGAATGACGTTACTTGACCCACATTTAAACATGACCTGTTTTCTCCACTGGGTTGAAAATAGCCTGAGGGAGGGCAAGGGCAGAGCTGGGGCCTAGTTAGGAGGCTCCCACATTCATCCAGGCAAGGGATGGTGGGGACTTGGAGCAGAGTGGCAGGTCTTGAGGTGGTGAGAAATTAGGGTTCTAGAAATACAGTCGACCCTTTTAACAACACAGGTCTGAACCACGCAGGTCTACTTACATGTGATTTTTTTTCAACCAAATGTGGATCCTGGAATGAGAAACCTATCTATATATGGAGGGCTGACTTATGAAAAAGGCAGATTCTGCAAGGCCCACTGATAGTACTTGAGTACAGGTGGATTTGGGTATATGCTGTATGTACTTCTGGAACCAATCCCCCAAGTATACTGAGCGACAATTGAATTCTGTTGTTCAGTTTTTTTTTTTTAAATCTACCAGTAACTCCATATCCTGCTAACAAATTATTTTTCTCCCTAAAGTTAGACATTTTGGATTTTTATTCTTGCCACTTAAGAACCCCCACAGATTCAGGATGCCCATAAATAATTAGAAAATCAGTAACTTTTAACTAACTCTGTGACCTTGGGTAAATTGCATAACCTCTTTACATCTTATTTTTGCATCTGTAAAATATGAAAATAATCATAGATTGAATTGTATGAAATTGTCATTTTTGTAGGTCAGAGTTGGTCAAATATTGGCCAAGTGTGATAGCTTACACCTATAATCTTAGGACTTTGGGAAGCCATGGTAGAAGGATCACCTGAGGCCAGATGCTTAAGACCAGCCTAAGAAGCAGCAAGACCCCATCTCTACCAAAAAATAGCCAACCATGGTCATGTGCACTGTAGGCCCAGCTACTTGAGAGGCTGATGTAGGAGGATGGCTTGAGCCGAGGAGTTTGAGGTTGCAGTGAGCTATGATGATGCCACTGTACCTTACCTCAGGAGATAGAGCAAGACCTTATCTCAAAAAATTAAAAAAACAGAAAAGACAAAGAAAAGAAAAGGAAGTGGTCAAATATTGACATTTTCACATAGCTCACCTCTAGAACCTACCATATTGGTTGTTGTGAGGATTAAATGAAGTAATATGTGCAAGACACTTAGAACCATGCCTGCATATTGTAACAGCTAAATAAGTATTAGCTATGACTGCTCTTATTATTATTGGTGCTTTACGTTCATTTTCTAATTTAGTTTCTATGGCAGCCTAGTGGCAGGGCAGGCACCATCACCCACTTTTTCAAAAGAGCACTTTCAAAGGTGTCTGTTCATGTCCTGCCATTTGATTTTCAAAACAACCTCACATGGTTTGTAGCACACGTTTTCAAGTCTGCTTTGCTTATCTAGATTAACTAAATAAAAATAAGTATTAAATTAACTAAGAAAAAAATAAGTATTTCATTTTTTTGTTTGATTTATTTTCCACAATAATTAGGAATCAAATTGTTATGTTATCCTCATGTAGATATTTTGATTGATAAAGTGTATGAAAGCAAAGTTCAGAGCTCTTGGTGTTTTTTTTTTCTTTTTTTCTTTATTTTTCTTTTGACACCCAGGCTGTAGTGCAGTGGCAGCATCATAGCTCACTGCAGCCTCACACTCCTGAACTCAAGCAATTCTCCTGCCTTAGCCTCCCGAGTAGCTGGGACTGCAGGTATATGCTACCACACCGAGCTAATTTCTCTATCCTTTGTAGTGACAGAGTCTTGCTATGTCGCCCAGGCTGTTCTCAAACTCTTGACCTCAGTTGATCTTTTCTCTTTGGCCTTCCAAAGTGCTAGAATTACAGACATGAGCCACCAGGTCTGGCCTGGGTTTCTTGATCTTTAAGATCCAGTTCAGTGGTTATGTCCTCCAGGCTTTTTGCTGTTTGCCTCTATCTCTTTGCTCACATCTGTCAGCTTAGAGCAGTGGTTCTCAAACTTCCTAATGCCACGACCCTTTAATACAGTTCCTGTGGGTTGAGAACCACTGGCTGAGAGGGATGTGTTGTGAACAGCACGTGTAGTATTGCCATCTTTCTGCTTATGTGTCTTATCTCCTCTCCTATGATTCCTTATTTAACTCAATTTCTCCACACCTTGTGGAGTATCATATACAACGTGACTGCCTAATAAATGGTTAACAAATTAACAATGAATTAAGTAATGAATTAATGATTATTCTCTCTTTTAATCATTAGAAAACAAGACTCTGGTTAGTGAAGTGGACTGCTCAATTTCAACACAACTGCTAAACGAATAAGTCAAGGGTCAAGCCCAGGTGGCGGAAAACCATGCCCAGAAAGCCATGAAACGTGGCATAAACTTCAGACCAAAATAAAGCAATAGGTGTGCTCAGCCTTGAATGTGCCTACCAGACGAAAACCCACCCCAGATGGCACCTCCAATTTAATCAACATCACCTGTGAGCCAAACTGCACAGTAAATGTTAAGACAGGATCACTAATAATGGGGACCTGGAATGGAGCCAGAATTAAAACAATGATCTGCTTAACAATCCCTCTGGGCTGGGTGCATGTGGAGAATGGATAAATGCTGGATATCGAAACAGCTGCTCTATGGCAAACTGAAATGGGGCAATCACAGATAGCAAAGGGAGAAGAAGCACTTGAAAGTTGTCTTAAGTAAAGTAGCGCTTTAAATAGCGTGTGACCTGGCTGTGGCCTTTTCAGAAGCAACCGCCATGTACAAACTGCCCTGGTGAACGAGGGAGATTTTGGTGAACAAAGCCTGTGGCGTTATGAAAGGCAGTGACAACTGGTGCCACCAGCCTTGATACACGTATAATAATCCAGACTATTACCTGGGATCACCTGGGAAGACGAAGGCCAGTGCTCCAGGTTACAGTTCCATGGGTCATCACCTTCTGACTTCACCTCCTAAGACAAACATTTTCCATGAACGTCCTGTACGTATCATGTAAAACCCCCATTTTCCATATGTTATTGCCTAATTATTTTAAGATTATAATTATACCGTATCTTCTCACCAGGATCACAAATTTCCTCAGAACAGAAACCCAAGCTGACATTCAAAATATTTAACAACCCACATGGCACAGGGTGAGACCCATCGGAATGCCAGTCTTGGTGCCACCCTGGCTGGCCCCCACTATCGCCCCTGTTCTTTTTGGTTGATGACTTTACACCATGGCGCATAATAAGATTGTATACATAGTGTTATCAGAAAGGACTTGTGTACTTGGGGTTTTCCCCAAGTCCCCAAGCCCTGTTTGCCTTTGCCCTCGGAGCTATGGTTGGAAGCACCATGAGCACAGGAACAGCCAAGTTAGAGCCTGGCAAGATGAGGATGAGCAAGGCTCACTGCAAAGGAGCCAAG
>CAUYRH010125035.1:0-10540 GCA_963574655.1 Perodicticus potto | reverse complement strand
GGATCAAAAATGTTCTCACATAGTAATGAGAAAGTCTCTTGAATGTTATCACAATCAGGTTGATAAAAATATCTCCGATTGTATCTGAAGCCCGCACACTGTACCCCATGATTGAATTATTGTACACAGCGATGATTCAATTAAAAAAAAAAAGTAATACTAGTGTAGTGAACAATGGTAAGTAGGTTCTGACAGGTCACAAAAGAATGTATTATAACTAATACCTTAATGTACGAAATAGTACAACCTTTTTTTTTTTTAAAGAACACATCTTTTTCACATTGTAACTGAGTATTGTCCTAAAGTAGTAAACTGAGGGAAATATACTTATTTTCATACTTATAGCCATGTTGACATTGTTAAAAACATTATCAGAACTCTTCCTTAGGTAAAGTGAGTGTAGATTTTTTTCTTTTCTTTTAGAGAGACTCTCACTCTGTAGCCCTGGGTAGAGAGCTGTGGAGTCATAGCTCACAGCAATCTCAAACTTTGGCTCATGAGATCCTTAGCCTCCCAAGTAGCTGGGACTACAGGTATCTCCCACAAGGCCCAGCTACTTTTAGACACAGGGTTTTGCTCTTGCACAGGCTAGTCTCAAACTCCTGAGCTCAAGCAATCCACCCTCCTCAGACGCCCAGAGTGCTAGAATCATGCTTGGCCTGATAGTAATTTTTTTTTAAAAATTACTTAAAAAATAACTTCTCTTTATTAAAAAAAGTACATTGGCAGCCAACAAACACATGAACAATGCTCATCATCCCTAATCATCAGAGAAATGCAAATCAAAACCACCTGGAGATAGCACCTAACCCCAGTTAAAATAGCCCATATCACAAAGTCCCAAAGCTGCAGATGTTGAGAGAAGGGAACACTTTTACACTATTGGTAGAACTACAAACTAGTACAGCTTCTTTGGAAAGAAGTATGGAGAATCCTCAAAGAACTCAAAATACACCTTCCATTTGATCCCACAATCCCATTAGTAGTTTTCTACCCAGAAGAAAAGCATTTTATCATAAGAACATTCATGCTAGACTGTATCACAGTTCAGTTTACAATTACCAAGATATGCCCACCAACCCATGAATGGATTATTAAACTGTGGTATATGGGTGGCGCCTGTAGCTCGGTAGGGTGCCAGCCACATACACCCAGGCTGGTGGGTTTAATCCCGGCCCAGGCCAGCTAACCAACAATGACAACTATGACAAAAAAATAGCTGGGCATTGTGGCAGGTGCCTGTAGTCCCAGCTACTTGGGAGGCTAAGACAAGAGAATCACTTAAGCCCAAGAGTTTGAGGTTGCAATGAGCTGTGATGCCATGGTACTCTACTGAGAACAACATAGTGAGACTCTATCTCAAAAAAAAAAACAAAACAACAACAAAAAACTCCTATGGTGCATCTTACAAGGGTACATGTGAAATTTACAAGGTGTAGCATATAAATGTCTTGACACAATAACTTAAGAAATTGCTATGAAGGCTATGTTAACTAATTTGATGAAAACATTTCAAATTGTATATAAAACCAGCACATTGTACCCCATGATTGCATTAATGTACACAGCTATGATTTAATAAAATAAAGCAAACAAAAAAAAAAAACTGTGGTATCATGGAATACTATTGAGCCATAAAAACATAGAGACTTTACATCTTTTGTATTAACATGGATCGAGTTGGAGAACATTCTCTTTAGGAAAGTATCACAAGAATGAAAAAGTGAGTATCCAATATATTCAATACTAATATGAAGCCAGTAGACAAACTAATACTTGCCCACATAAGAGAAAAACTCAGTTTAATTCAAGTTGGGGGGAGGGAGGAAGAGGTCGGGGAATTAGTACAGTCTTACCTGATGGTCACAATGTACGGGTATATGGCACACCTCCAGGGGGAGGAGCACAACTGCAACAGGGACCTTACCTAACAAAAGCATTGTAACCTAATCATTTATGCCCTCATTAATCTGACAATTTAAGAAGTAAATAAAAATTAAATTTCTATTGCTTTTTAAAAAGATACACTGTAATTACAGGAAAAAATGGAAAATACAGATTAGCAAAATGATCCTACCCAACCTCAGATATTCACTAAGAAGACCTTGGTCTGTATCTATAAAATCTCCTGTGTCTCTATCTACCATATTTTGCAGCATATAATGTGCTCCCATTTATAGTGCACAACCATGTTTTTGGCATTTCAGGAAAATGCTCTTCAAAATAGTGGCCAGCTCTCGGCCAGGGAAGACACATCTAGGGAGGGTCAATGCTCCCTGGGTAAACATGCAAATTGCACTGCCTGCCTGCAACCATCTGCTCTGTGAAGGTCGCCCTTTCCCTTTCTCTTGGGAGCCCTTCCTTTATACCACGGGTCCTCAAACTGCAGCCCGCAGGGTGTTTTTGCCACCTCTGCCTGTCCTGCTTAGCAGCTGACTCGTGCTGGGCCCGCAGTGTGCATGTGTGGACTGTGTGCTGCACTCCCCGTCCCCCTCTTCTCGTGCTCTCTCTCTCTCTCTACTCCTCTTCTCAGTCTCGGGTGTGACCAGACGAGTCATGAGTTTGCCTGTGCAGAGCCTGCTGCTGCCTGAGGACCAAGGTAAGAACAAGTTAGGATTTATTTATTTTTTTAAGTTAGGAGGTCTATTATTTTTTTTTTTATTTTGCAGTTAGTAGGGCCTTTTTTTTTTTTGCGGTTAAGGGGGACCTTTTTTTCCTGAAGTTAGGAGGCTTTGTGTAGTGTGCATAGGAATTTGTTCATAGTTTTTTTTTTTAAACTATAGTCTGGCCCTCCAACGGTCTGAGGGACAGTGAATTGGCCCCTGTTTAAAAAGTTTGAGGACTTCTGCTTTACACCATGTTTGGGGCTGCAGCCAAGATATGCATATGTTTGGTGGGATAGGAGCTTCTGAGGCTGCTCAGACAGTCAGACGGGTTTCTGGGGTCTTTGCATGGCTGGATCTTGGGCACGGGCCTCACCCCTTTCCCTGCATGACTGTGACCCACCTTACCAGACCCACCATACGCCACTCTGTTGATCATGCTATTCAGAGAAGCCTGCTCCAGCCAATTCCCACCAGATCGCAGATCCTCCCAGACTGCACCTGCGGGCTCAGGCAGGAGTATACACTGGGCTTTCCTATTCCTGAGCTGAACTATCCATGGATAATGTTTATCCTTACTTTTCCCTCAAAAATTTGGGCAAAAAAAGTGTGCATTACACATGGCAAACCACATCATTTTTCTATTTACAAACACACAGAGCTTGTCACTTGGTTTTTATAAAAATAGAGCATACTGAAATGCTGTTTTGAATCTATGCAACTCATTCTTTAGAATATCCCTAACAATATGACAAATCTTTATCCTTAGAGGATGTTTAAAAATTGTATAGTTACATAAGCCAAGACTAAAGAATAGAGTGGATTATTACCAAGGTTATATTTTCAGTAAGACCTCTCTTGAATCTCTTCTTTCCCTCTGGATTCCCATTGCCAAAGTAGGTCAGAACCTACTTTGCTAATGTCAAGGTTCTCTACATCTCTAACATAGATTATTTTTGTAGCCTGATAACTGGCCTTGCCTTCAGTTTCCGACCTGCTCTAATTGCTACAAGAATAACCTCTTCAAAATACCTAATTTCTTGCCAGCCTTTTGTTTAAAAATACTTCAGTAGTCTTCAAAGTCTTTGCAATAAAAATGTAAACCCCCTACTATGGCATTCCCACAAATTCTTTGCAAAGAAGGCATTTCTTAATGTTCTATAGAACCATTCCTTTATTTCTGCCTTCAGAGCATGTTGTGCATACTTACCTTTATAGACCTGTCACATTACATCTTGGTTATTTGTTCCCATAATAAGTCATGGCATAGAAGGGAAGGATCATGTCTACTTAATCCTTGAATCCTCACATATATCACAGTATTTGGAGTGTGCTATTGAAGAGGCACTCAGTAAGCTTAGAATAAATGGAAACGACATGTTTTCTTTTCTTTCTTTCTTCTTCTTTTTTTTTTTTTTTTTTTTGAGAGACTCTGTGAGGATTGAGTGCCATGTTGTCATCATAGCTCATAGCAACCTCAAAACTCTTGGACCCAAGTGATCCTCTTGCCTCAGCTTCCTGAGTAGCTGGGACTACAGGTACCTGCCCAACAACCAGCTAATTTTTTCTACTTTATCTAGAGACGGGTTCACTCTTGCTCTGGCTGGTTTCAAGCAATTCACCTTTATTGGCCTCCTGGAGTGCGAGGATTACAGGCAAAGAGGTTTTCTTGATATGGTTTGTAAAAGGGCTCTGAAAGTGTTTTCGAAGAGGTACTATAAAACTGCTCTGAGCAATGGACTGTACTCACAAATGGTTTGGTCCTCATATTGCAAGATTAAGGTTAAAAACCTTCATCTTGTATAGTAGTGTTATCAATAGAACTTTCTGTAATGGTGAAAATACTCCGTATCTGTACTGTTACTGAGCATTTGAAATGTGGCTACTGTGACTGAGGAATTGAGTTTTTAATTTTAATTAACTTATATTTGAATAGCCATATGTGACTAGTGGCCACCATATTAGAAAGCAGATCTGGAATTCCATCTCAACTATAAAAGAGCATCTCTAAATCATTGATACCCTCACTAAAATATTTGCAAGTAAACTTTCACCCAGGTAATGAGGGCAGATCTAAAAGAGCTCTGATAATAAACCTACAAAGCCTAATCACTTTTTCCTCTTGTTTCATTTAAAAACATTTTTAGAGACAGGGTCTCCCTCTGTTGCAGTAGTGTAGTCATAGCTCACTTTAGTCTGGAACTTTGGGTTCAAGTGATCTCAGGGCTCAGTCTCCAAAGCAGCTGGTATTACAGGCAGATATCACCATATCAGCTAATTTTTTAAGTGTTTTATAGAGATGAGGTCTTGATGTGTTGCTCAGGCTGGTCTCAAATTCCTGGCCTTATGCGATCCTCCCACCTCAGCCTTCTAAAGGGATTATAGGAGTGAGTCACCACACTTAGCCATATTTTTTTAGATGGCCTTTATTTGATGTTGTTTTCACAGTAGTTTACATTTGTGGATGAAACAAACTACATTTGACTATATCTTGTCTTGGTCTAGTGCTGTGGAGGAATAAGCTAAACTAAGAAAAATAAATGTTAGTAACAGTAAAAATTGAGAGGTTTGTTTGTGTTTTCAAGTTGGTTTGGAATGCCCTCTTTACACATTTTCAAAGGAAATGCTAATTGAAGAGTTCTAATTAGTTCTAATTCTAATTAAAGAGTTCTGCTTGATAAACTAGTTCTATAGAAATGCTACATGTGAAATTCGCCTTCTAGTCTTACTAGAAGATACTGGAGATACTGATAATTCTTAAATCTTAACTCCAATTTTACATTTGTTTTCCACTCAGGAGAGACAAAAACAAGAAAACAACAACAAAAAATACCACAATAATTGGCACTTCAGAAGCGTCCTGTACATCATATACCTCTTTAAAATTTTTGTGAGTCCAACTTAAAAAAAAAACTCTACTTATGTTCTGAGTTTGCTGAAAACATTAAAATAAGTCAGAATGGCAGATACTGTTATTCATTCTTACTTTTTGTCTTGTTAAGAGACTCCTGATTTAATTGGGAATAGTAGTGTGCCCAAATAAAAGGTTTTCTTGTAGCTAGGGGTGACCATGTAACGTTATTGTGACCAATGAGATACAGGCTGAGAAACGTTATTGTGACCAACGAGATAGAGGCTGGTGTTTTAGGGATAGTATTTGATATATTTATTCTGCCTGTAATGAGTATGTGATACGTGGATATGGTGCTACAATCTTATAACCACAAAGCTGAAAGCATGAAGATGAACGTGAAAACATTAAGGAGAGAATAGTGGAAAGATAGAAGGAACAGTTCTGAAAATGTAGAACTGTTCCAGTAGCTTGGACTGCTTGTATCTAGAGTTCTTGTCTTGTGAGACAAACTCTTATCCTGTTTAAATCCATATGAATTGGTTTTCTGGCATTCGCAATCTAACAATTTCTTTTACATTCACATACGCATGGCGCACACACACAAAAACCCACACACCCACAGTTTTTACCTTTTTGTCTTCATTCATCCCCAGACTAGTCAATTAGTTGAATTTCTTCCAGTTTAACCTGTTGTTTCAGGCACAACCCTAATCAAGTAAAATATCTTATCTTCTTATCTTAATTCTATGATATAGTCTAGCAATTGCAGTAACCTTTATGAAAGCCTAAACTTTCTTCTTTAGAGTTAGAAAAGAAGACTCTGTATTTCAACTCAAAATATTGGAATAAATAAAGTTAGGTGTTGTGAAAATTGACTTTGGTTCTGGCTCTTCCAATTTTTAACTAATGCGGCTTTTGTAAAATCCCTCTGCCTTTGAGTTAGCTTCCTGACTCTTTAAAGAGTATTGCAAAGATAAGTGAGAAAACACAACAAAAGTGCTTTGTGATGCATTTTGAAAAGTCCGACTTAATGAGCACTACTAGGGACCGAGACTGTGCTAAGCACTTGCTAGGTATTCTTCTCAGAAACATGCTTTTTAGTATTGTCATATATTAGAGACTTATTCCCACTTTATAAACAGAGTAATTAAAAAAACGTATCTGGTATGATTCAGATTCATCTTTTTACTCTCCACAAAGCAGAAAGTAGTTGCTCAATAAACGTTAATGGCCAGAAAAATGTGTATTTTCTTTATTTTGATGTCCTGTAATTAGATTCCATTTAAGATGCTTTAAACCCACAGTAGATTTGGCTGCAATAAAGAACTGCTATGGAAGACATACTCAGTGCCTCCTTGTTATCCAACATCCTAACTCAGTGGTTCTCAAACTGTGGGTCACAACCCACAGGAACTGTATTAAAGGGCCACTGCATTAGGAAGGTTGAGAACCACTGTCCTAAATGAACATTTTCTATTAGAAATACTGAAATAGTCACCCTTTATGAAGGTGGAAATAAATCTAATCTAAGCATCTTTGGCTAATAATTTATGTTGCCTTTGAGGATTTTGAGGATAGATAGAGAGGAGCCTTATCCATTATCCACTTGCTGGCCCACAGGCTTAACAAGTATTATTGAATGGATGAATGTTAACTGCTTCAGAGACACTGCTGTTTGGGGTTCTGCAATTATTATTATATAACAATCATGCTTTGATCAATAGAGTGTAATCTGGAAAGATTCAGTAGATCTTGTACTCTTGAAACACATCAGGTTTTGGAGCTAATTTACTTCCAAAATTTTTCAGTTATTATTGAGTACAGTTGACAAAACTATATACACTTAAGTTGTACAATAGGATATTTTGATATATTCATACATTGTGAAATAATCACCACAGTCAAGTTAATATATCCATCACCTCACATAATTACCCTTTTGTATATATGCTAAGAACATTTAAGACCCACTCTCTAAGCAAATTTCAAATACGCAATATAATATTATTAAGCAGAATCGCTATGCTGTACACTACATCTCCAGAACTTATTTGAACACCTGGTTTCAATGTGTTCCCCTAAGTTCATGTGTGGAAGCTTAACCGCTATTGTAACAGTATTAAATAGAGGTATGACTTCTAAGAGATGACTTGGCCATGAAGGCTCTGCCCTGACGCATTGATTCATGCAATTATCATGGGAGTGAGTTTGTTATCATGGGCATGCATTCATTATAAAAGAACAAATTCAGCCTCTTTGGCCTCTTTCTCATCTTCTTTGTTTTTTTTTTTTTTGAGACAGAGCCTCAAGCTGTCACCCTGGATAGAGTGCCATGGCATTACAGCTCACAGCAACCTCCAATTCCTGGGCTCAAGTGAGTCTCTTGCCTCCGCCTCCCAAGTAGCTGGGACTACAGGCGCCTGTCACAACGTCCGGCCATTTTTTTGGTTGCAGCTGTCATTGTTGTTTGGCAGGCCTGGGCTGGATTCGAACCCACCATCTCAGGTGTATGTGGCTGGCGCCTTAACCTGTTGAGCCACAGGCGCCGAGCCTCTCATCTTCTTTTGTCTTTCTGTTGTTGGATGACATAGCAAGGAGGCCCTTACTCACCAGATGCTTGTGCCTTGATCCTGGACTTCCTAGCCTGCAGAACCATGAGCCAGTACATTTCTGTTTTGTATAAATTAGCCAGTCTACGATAGTGGCTCAAAACAGATTAAGGCATTATTCATGCTGCATAACTGAAACTTTGTACCTTTTAGCCAAACATCTGCCCATTTCCCCTAGCGCCCAGCCCACAACAATCACCATTCTACTCTCTGATTCTATGAGTTGAACATTTTTAGATTCTACATTTCAGTAAGATCATGCAGTATTTATCTTTGCCTAGATTGTTTCACTTAGCATAACATTTTTCAGGTTCATTCATGTTATTAAAAACTGAATGATATTTCATTATATGTGTGTGACATTTTCTTTATTCATTCATTTGTTCATGGACACTTAGGTGATTCCATCTGTTGAGTGTTATAAATAGTGTTGCCATGAACATGAAAGTGCAGATACCTCTTTGAGATACTGATTTTGCATGCTCAGATGGTAGTTCCATTTTTAATTTTTTGAGGAACTTCTACATTGTTTTCCATAATGATTGTACCTATTTACACTCCCAGCAACAGCATACAAGGGTACCCTTTTCTTCGCATCCTCATCAACACTTGTGATCATTTATCTTTTGACAATAGACATTCTAAGGTGATAGCTCATTGTGATTTTGATTTGCATTTTCTTGCTGATTAGTGATGTGTCAAGCATTTTCTCATATACCTGTTAGCCATTTGTGTGTCTTCTTTGATAAATGTGTATTAAGGTCATTTACCCATTTTTAAATCAGATGATTTGTTTTCTTACTACTGAATTGAGTTTCTTATAGATGAGCCCTTTATCAGTGTTCGTTGCAAATAATTGTTTCTTCTCTATGTTGATTGTTTCCTTTGCTTTTTTAGAATCTTTTAAGTCTGATGCAATCCCATTTGTCTCTACTTGACTTTTGTTTCTTGTGCTTTGGGCGTCATATCTAAAAATACCATTGCCCAGAAAAATGTCAAGAAGATTTCCCCTATGTTTCCTTCTAGTAGTCTTACAATTTCAGGCCTTACATTTAAGTCTTTAATCCATTCTGACATGATTTTTGCAGATGATGTGTCATAAGAGTCTAATTTCATTCTCCTCCTTGTGAATATAGCATTTTCTCAATGTCATTTATTGAAGAGACTGTCCATTCCTCACTGTGCGTTGCTGGCACCTTTGTTAAAGATCAATTGACTGTAAATGAATGGATTTATTTCTGGGCTTTCTATTTGGTTCAATTGCTTTATGCTAGTGCCATATTGCTTTTATTACTATAGCTTTATAGTGTATTTTTAAATCAGGTAGTGTGATGGCTCAAGCTTTGCTCTTCTTGATCACGATTGCTTTAGCTATCCTAGTCTTTTGTAATTCTGTATACATTTTAGGATTGATTTTTCTATTTCTGCAAAAAATGCTATTGAAATTTTGGTAGAGATTGCATTGATTCTGTAGATTACTTTGAATAGTGTGGACATTAACAACATTTTTCCAATTTATGAGCATGAGATATCTTTCCATTTGTGTCTTCTTCAATTTCTTACACTAGTGTTTTATAGCTTTCATTGTATAAAACTTTCACCTCCTTGGTTAAATTTATTCATAAGGATTACATTACTTTTTTATGGTATTATAAGCGTTCTTGAGGTTACTCTATTTCTATCCTATTTTTCTTAAGAGAGGCTGACATTCTGAGTCGCTTTATTAGCCACAAGGTAAAGGCATTCTGTGGTATGGGAACTGCCCACATGAGGACACCTTCCAGGATGTCAGGGAGTCCCTTGCTTCATGGTCTGTGCTCTGATGATCACAGGCCATTATTTCTTATCTCTTACCCTTCTTTTCACAGTGAAGAAACATTGCTTAGTCACAGAATGCTAACTAAAACATCTACTCTTTTTTTTTTGAGACAGTCTCTCTCTGTTGGCCAAGCCAGAGTGCCATGGTGTCTTAGCTTACAGACACCTCAAACTCCTGTGTTCAAGTGATCCTTCTGCCTCAGCCTCCTGAGTAATTGGGATTGCAGGCACCTGTCAGAATGGCTGGCTAATTTTTCTATTTTTAGTAGAATCAGGCTAGTTTCAAAACTCTTGAGCTCAAGGGATCCTCCTACCTCAGCCTCTCAGAGGTTTTGAAGTACAGGCATGAGCCACCATGCCTGGCCAAATATCTTCTTCTTTTAAAAAAATCTCTATTCACATAGAAATATTAGCAAAGAAGCTCATTGTGAGAGTCAAGGAAGGTTCATGACTATCTTGATACTCATATGCTTTTATAATTTATACTGATTATAAGCCTCTTTTATTTTATTTTATTTTTTGAGACAGAGCCTCAAGCTGTCACCCTGGATAGAGTGTTGTGGCATCACAGCTCACAGCAACCTCCAATTCCTGGGCTCAAGCAAGTCTCTTGCCTCCACCTCCCAAGTAGCTGGGACTACAGGCGCCCGCCACAA
>CAUYRH010125031.1:0-21244 GCA_963574655.1 Perodicticus potto | reverse complement strand
AATGGAGAAGCAAGAATCCTATGTACTCAATTCTGATATGGGTACAATTAATCATCTAGTACCCAGTGGAGGGTGGGAGAAGGGGCAAGCAGAGAGAGGGAAGGAAGCAGGGGTGGGGGGGTCATGGTGTGTGACACATCTTTGGGGGTAGGACACAATTATAAGAGGGACTTTATCTAACAAATGGAATCAATGTAACCTAGTTCATTGTACCCTCGATGAATCCCCAACAATTTTTTTAAAAAGTAATTAATTAAAATAATGATATTAGAATTATATTTGTAAGAATTAGGGCTGGGGTATGGTGTCTCATGCCTGTAATCCTAGCACTTTGGGAAGCTGAGGCAGGAAGATCACTTGAGGCCAGGTGTGTAAGGCCACAGTGAGCTATGATTATGCTGCTGTACTCAAACCTGGGCAATGGAGTGAGACCTGTTTCTAAAGAAATAATAAATTTTTTTAAAAAAGAATCAAAGAGCCAGGCACAGTGGCTCATGCCTATAATCCTAGTACTCTGGGGACTGAGGTAGGAGGATTGCTTGAGCTTAGGACTTCAAGACCTGCCTAAGCAAGAACAAGACTTCATTGCTACAAAAAATGGAAAAATTAGCCAGGTTTCATGGTGCATGCCTATAGTCTAGTTACTTAGGAGGCTGAGGAAGGAGGATCACTTGAGTCCAGGAGTTTGAGGTTGCAATGAGCTACAATGACACCACTGCACTCTAGCCATAGTGACAGATTGAGATTCTGTCCCAAAAAAGAAAAAAAATTAAAGAATAGGTTATGTTATTTTTCATGATGTTATTCCTCCATATATAGTGTGATCATTTTGTTAACACGATTTTTATGAACCATAAATTTCCATAATCAGTCTAAAAGATGAAGTTTCCGAAGTGTTTTTTCCCTTGCATAGGGTGAATTGTTAGCATGTTTAATTGTATTGTCAAAAGTTTGAATCTTTCTGGCCAGGCACAGTGGCTTTTGCCTATAATCCCAGCACTCTGGGAGGCCGAGGTGGGTAGATTGCCTGAGTTTAGGAGTTAGAGATTAACCTAAGCTAGAGCGAGACCCTGTCTCTAAAAATAGCAAGGTGTTTGATGGGTGTCTGTAGTCCCAGCTACTCGGGAGGCTGAGGCACGAGGATCACTTGAGCCCAAGAGGTTGAGGTTGCTGTGAGCTATGATAACATGGCACTCTACCCAGGATGGCAAAGTGAGACTCTGTCTCAAAAAAAAAAAATTGAATCTTTCAATAAGTAATAGCGTTATAAAATCTATATGTTAGAATTGTATGTTTGCATTTTATTTTTCTTGGATAACAGTTCTTAAGATGTTCCGTTTTTTTCTGCAGATTGATCAGACAGCTGATGCAAGTTTTTTGGGCTGGGTTATTGCTTCGTTTAGTCTTGGCCAAATGGTAGCTTCACCTATATTTGGTTTGTGGTCCAATTATAGACCAAGAAAAGAACCTCTGATTGTTTCCATCTTCATTTCGGTGGCAGCCAACTGCCTCTATGCATATGTCCACGTCCCAGCTTCTCATAATAAATACTACATGCTGATTGCTCGTGGTTTGGTGGGATTCGGAGCAGGTAATATGTTTGTATGCGTACGTTTGGTTGTTTCAAACTCACAATCATCCTGACATTTATGGCCCTCTCTCACCTGGTCTTTTACCTTCTCAATCTCATATTTCACAGTTCAACATATAGATACCAATCTCATTGCAAACACACAATCTTTTCTGTCATTTTGCATTTTGCTCATGATGTTCTCATTACCTATAGTTTCTCTTCTATTCCCATTATTCTTCATCCTTCAAGATTCAATTCGAGCCAGATGTGGTGGCATGTACCTGTAGTCCTTTAGGCAGGAGGATCTGTTGAGCCTAAGAGTTTGAGGCCAGCCTGGGCAAAATCATGAGATCCTGTCTCAAACAAAAACAAAACAAAACAAAATTCAAAGTCCACGAAGCCATCCTGACCTACCTTGCCACTTAACACATTTTTATCTTCTCTGACATGTCCCTGGCACTTACTTGTAGTCTTATACTGTTTTTATCCTTTCTCATCAACCAATCAGTAAACTTTTACAAATTAGAGAAGTTTATAATACTTTTAAATATTCTGTGGCCCCTAGCAGAGTCTCTTGGATGTAACAAGTACTCAATATAATTTTTCACTAAATTATTGGTGCCTTTAAAAAAAAATTCTCAAGGTGTATGCATAGAGGGTTTGTAACACCTTTTTTTTGAAAATAGTAGCAATCAGTAGTATGCCATTCACTCAGTGCTTTCATAGTATATGTGGGTCATTACAAAAGTTTTGAAATACAGAAAAATCAAGAAATGTAAAATCCATGCAGATAGAAACAAATGAAGCCAAATAGTACCATTAAGACAAGTTGAAACTTGCACAGGTGAATCAGAAAGGATGCTAATGACTGTGTTTATTGGAAGTAAAATAATTGACTATGTAACACAGTCTATCTCAAACTTAGGTAGTGAACTACGTATAATAATGAAGAAAATTTGATATGTTTGTATCACTTTTCATTCACTAAAATGTTTAGCTGTGTTTTCATGTTATTAAAAGTACTGTATTCCATTAATTTATACATATGATCAATAAAAATAGCTTACATGCTTTGTATTTTGAAAAGGAAGCAATGACTATACTATTCCAATATTTCTTCTTCTGAATAAAGTCAAATTAGATTGAATTTTAAAACCGGTATTATTGTGTTCTTTTCAGGAAATGTAGCAGTTGTTAGGTCATATATTGCTGGTGCTACTTCCCTTCAGGAAAGAACAAGTTCCATGGCAAATACAAGTGCATGTCAAGCATTAGGCTTTATTCTAGGTCCAGGTAGGTATTCTTCACTTGTTATTACTAAAATTTGAATTGGGAAAACTTTTGAGGCTCAAATTTTGAGTGTAACCTGAGTGTAAAAACTCAAAGCTGAAGGGAAAAGGAGGGAAACTATTATTTTTTGACACAGCAATGAAGCTAGGTTCATTTTACCCTTACACCAGTCCTCTAAATTTAGTACTATTAGTCCTGTCTTACAGATGAGAATGCCAAGGCATAGAGAATCCAAGTAAATTATCGAAGGTCACCCTTTTGCTGAGTATAAAAAAATTAATGACATTTAATACTTCCCTAAGACAAATTAATTTTCTTTTAAGTGAGTAGATATATTTGTCATTTTTATGCCTAGAATAATATTGAAAAATGTATAATTGGTCCATACTTTTAATATTGCCATTATGAATGTCATAAGTTTGAATTCAGCTCAGTTTACTTCATTATTAACACCCCATCCCCACTTCAGTTTCCATTACTTCCTTCCATTTAGCCAAAAAAAGGCTCAACAGAAGAGAATCTAATTTATCATTTACCAAAACCCAATTTTTCAATGTAATATTCTGGAATAGATATATGCATAAATTTAGAATAATTGAACCTTAATCCCATACTATAAAATACATGAAGACATGTCTGGGTCTTTTTTTTTTTTTTTTTTGCAGTTTTTTTTTGGCCAGGGCTGGGTTTGAACCCCCCAGCTCTGGCATATGGGGCCGATGCCCTATTCCTTTGAGCCACAGGAGCCTTCCTGTCTGGGTCTTTTTTTATTTACCAGTCTACCTGTAGTATCTAGCACAGTATGCCATACAGACTTAGATTCTCAGTAAATATTTATGAACACCTTAAAAACATTTTAAAGATTATGTCGTATAAACACTTCGTGTTATAGATAGTAAGTTTAAGCCTCAAGAGATTAGACAACTTTTCTAATAATAATAAGTACTCAACAAACACTAACATTTATTGAATGCTTTCTGTATGCTAGGCACTGTTCTAAGTGCATTAGGTACAGTATCTAAATCCTCACCTTTAGATCCCATGCAGATTATTATAGAGCCACTTATAGAATCTAAACCAGGAGAACAAACTAGTACTGTTCCAATCCAATTTTTGCCACAAATCCAAATTTGAATGATATTAAAATAATTATAATTTAAGTACCATCTACACAATAATATATAAAGTATTTCACTGAGAATATAATACTTTCTTATAATAAAATTGATTAAACTTTTATAGTTGATTTATGGAAGAAACTTCATACTTTAAATTTCCAGTGGAGCTGTTTTTCTAAAAATGACTTTGATAAGTTATTTTAGATACAATTCTTTGTGAATGCACGTGCATCAGTATTTCTCTACCTTTTTTCTGTTATGTTTTCCCTAAAGGAGCCTTCTTAGACACTTTTTTCCCTGATCACTCCTTCCCATAAAATTTTAGTACCGTATGTATCATATATCTTTTATATGCTGCCTATATATCTAAGCTTTATGTATATAAATACAAAGAGTAACTGTTCTATCTTCCACCTCAAGAATCAGTTTTCTTATATCTATTTAGAAAGCATGATATATCTGGATGATGCTATAATGTTACTCCAAAGTCTATGGTAAATTTTTTATATTAATTTTTTTAGCCTGCTCCTCCCAGATAATAATTTTTCTATGTGTATTTTTATTTTAATAAGTTTTTCAGACTTGTTTTGCACTCATTGGAGAAAAAGGCGTGACATGGGACATGATCAAGCTGCAGATAAACATGTACACAGCACCAGTTTTACTTGGTGCCTTCCTGGGAATTATAAATATTATTCTGATCCTTGCTATATTAAGGTAATTAGATAGAAATGATAAAACTGTTTTTTGAGGTTGTATATTTAATAAGCTTTGTAATTTTTATAGTCTAATTGTCTTTATGACTTTTGGGGGGTTTTGGCATCTATAGTTGTGTTTATTTTTTAATCAGCCAAAGCATGTGGTATTGGCAACTAAAATACATGTAATGGACAGATTACAAAAGTCTTTGTAGATTCAAAGTTTGGTCTTCATTTATTAACTATATGTTTCTAAGTAAAGGAATGATATGAAAGCAACATTTTAAGTAGATTAGTGGATTAATATCAGCCTTAGATACAAAGGTTACTAGTTATATATTAAAATAAATTTTCTAAAACTACAGAAGTTTTGTTATTTTTATTCTTTAGAGTGCTTTTCAGTTTAAAATCACTGAAAACTTGAAATACTAAGGTAAATCTTGTATTTTTTATTTTATTTTATTTATTTGTTTGTTTGTTTGTTTTTGTTTTTGAGACAGAGACTCACTCTGTCACGCTGGGAAGAGTGCCAGGCATCATAGCTCACAGCAAACTCAAATTCCTGGGTTTCAGCAATCCTCTTGCCTCAGCCTCTGGAGTAGCTGGGATTACAAGCCCCAGCCACAACAACTAGCTAGTTTTTCTATTTTTAGGCTGGTCTCAAACTCCTGAGCTCAGGCAATCCACCCACCTTGGTGTCCCAGAGTGCTAGGATTACAAGCATGAACCACCATGCTTGGCCTAGATCGTATATGTTTTTAGATGAATTGGTTTTTTTTTTCCTTTTACCTGTATATGATAATATAGTAAGAATTGTAACTTCTGTCTTGTTAAGTTTGTTGGTTATATCTCATTGCTAATAATTTCATTACTCAGAAGCCAATGAAACAAACTATATTAGAATGTGAAAAAATAGAACGTTAATAATTAATTTCAAACATTTCTCTATTACAGTAAGCATTTCATAGATTAAAATATTTATATATTTATGTTTTTCTTTTTAAGAGAACATCGTGTGGATGACTCAGGACGACAATGTAAAAATATTAATTTTGAAGAAGGTACTATTATTAGCCTGTTTGAATTACTGTAACACTATAAAAGCACTTCTAATGATTCTATTTGGTATTTACTTGTATTTTGCTTCTGAGGACAATACAGTCTGTGATTGGGGAATATCTTCAAAGTTGAATGTGAACTAAACTGATTTGTTTTTAAAGAAAGCATACCCATATCAGTTATTTGGTGTTCATAATTAACAATGTTACAACCACTGCTGAAAATCACTTTATCTTTTCTTCCAAGAGCCACTATCTGAAAACCTTTGAATTTTTTTGGAATGACTTTAGTAACTTTGCTATCAAACGAATGTATTTTTCTACTTCAAGCAGTTGTTTACTCCCTTAATCATGACAATAGATATGATTTCTCTTTTTTTTTTTTTATTCTCTTGGTATACAGTACAAATATATATTTTCATCCCATGGATCTTCATTGATTCATGTAAGTCAGAGAACCTTGTAAGTAGGTATATTTTACCAAATAAACTGTTATTTAAATACTAATTATGTCCTCATTTGGGAGGTTCCTGTCCACAATGAGTTTATAAAATTATGGAAAAGACACGATATTATTTTGCCAAGTACTTTCATAGCCATTTTATTTCATTTTAACAACAGAAATAATGGAAAGTAAAGGTAAAGGTAGTAGGGTGGTAATTACAGTGATGAGGAGCTATTGTAAGTTGTTTTTTGTTTTTTGTTTTTTTTTGAGACAAAATGTCACTTTGTTGCTCTTGGTAGAATGCCATGGTATCATAGCTCACAGCAACCTGAAACTCTTGGGCTCAAGTGATCCTCTTGCCTTGGCCTCCAGAATAGCTGGTACTATAGGTGTCTGCCACAACGCTTGGTTAGTTTTTCCAATTTTGGTACAGATGGGATCTTACTCTTGCTTAGGCTGGTCTCGAACTGCTGAGCTCAGGCAATCCACCTGCCTCATTCTCCCAGAGTGTTAGCATTACAGGCGTGAGCCACCGAGCCTGAACACTTACACGTTTTTAAACATAAGAAAGGTATGACAATAGCATGTAGAAGCTAATCCAGATGTGTGAAAGCCTGAATTAGGGCAGTGACTGAGAAGGGAGAAAGGATAAATAGGAGTTTTTGAAGGAAAAATCAAGATTCTTGGCAGATTAGATAGAGTATATTAAGTATTAGATGGAGTTAAGATATTTGCCTATTTAATTCTAGATAACTGGCAGAATGGGAGAGAGGAAGAATTTAGGAAGGGAAGCTGGCCAAAAAGAAAGATGATTTAGGTTTTGATTAAGCTAAATACAGTAGAACCTCTGTAAGTTGATTACCCAAGGGACTGTAACAAACTGTTGAACATATGGAGGAGGTCAACATAAGGAACGAGGCCTGTGTTTCTGATATGTATGTGTGGTGCATGTCTACTCTATGAAAATTAAGTCAACTTAAGCAGCTGGTCAATGTAGGGAGGAGGTCATCTATGGAGGTTCTACTATATACTAAGACAACTGAAAAGTCCCAGAGGCACTTGTATTTCTGACAGTAGAGATCATGGCTGGAGATACAAAGGTAGGAGTTACTTTAAAAAAAAAAACAAAAAAACACTACAGCAGCAAAGACAGAGCAAGAGAAAGGAAGGAAGGGAAGATGTATCAAGTGTGGCAAAATATTGTTGAATTTTGGGAATGGATATATGAGAATGTGTTTGCTATCTTTCAAAATAAAAAGTGAAAAAAATCCCAGGAGCTGTGGCACATGCCTGTAGTCCCGGCTACTTGAGCGTCTGAGGCAGGTAGATTTCTTAAGCCCAGGAATTTAAGACCAGCCTGGCCAACATAGTAAGACTCTATCTCACAATTAATTAATTAATTAAAAGAATAAAAGAAATGAAAAGAAAACAAAAATGAAAGGTGAGGAAATGCCAGCAATGGGTATAAAACTACTTTTTTAAAAGGTGACAAATAGGATGCAAACTTAAAGGAGCTATCAGCTAAGGGAATAAGGAAGGTAAGAGGGTATGACTGAGGTATGAGAAGGAGAAGATGTGTAAAGGCAATCTTTTAGAAGTTGGAAGGGGATAACAATATAGAACAGTGCTTTGTTTGCATTAATGTGCTTAGAAGTCATTTGGAACCTGTTAAAATACAGATTCCTATTCATTAGGCCTAGTGTGAGGCCTAAGTAGTTTTGCCAGATAAAACACAACTACAGGGCCAGGCACAGTGGTTCACATTTTGTAATCATAGCACTCTGGAAGGCGGAGGCAGGTGGATTGCCTGAGCTCAGGAGTTCAAGACCAGCCTGAGCAACAGCGAGATCCACCCCTTTCTAAAAATAGCCGGTCGTATGGTGGGCGCCTATAGTCCCAGCTACTCAGGAGGCTGTGGCCAGAGGTTCGCTTGAGCCCAAGAGTTTGAGGTTGCTGTGAGCAATGATGCCACAGCACTCTACCCTGGGGAGCAGAGTGAGACTCTGTCTCAAAAAACAAACTAACAAAAAAAACCCACAATTATATTTGAATAATGTTATTATAATAATGTTAGTGTATGTTTGTCCTGCCCAGATAAATTTGGATTTCAGATAAAAAAATTATTTTCTGTGTAAATATGATCCCAATATTTTATGGGTTAGTCTTAAAATTTAAATATTGCATGGAATGTACTTATACTAACCAGTTAGTTGTTTATCTCAAATTTAAACTTGATTTGATCTGTATTTTAGTTTAGTAAATCTGGCAACCCTAGTGAGATTCTGAGAATCAGCATTTATAACAAACTAGCATGTGAGTTGATGCTGCTGGTATGCAAACCACACCTTGAGTACAACATCTAGAACTATGCTGTCCCCAAACAGTAGCCACTAGCCATATCTATCCATGTATTCATTCATTCATTCAAGACAGGGTCTTGCTCTGTCACACAGACTAGAATGAAGTGATACAATCATGACTCATGCAGCCTCAAACTCCTGGGCTCAGGTGATCCTCCTGCTTCAGTCCTGTATCTAGGACTACAGGCATGCACCAACACAGTTGGCCTTTTTTGTTTTGTAGAGGCAGGGTCTCACTCTGTTACCCAGTCTGGTCTCAAGATCCTCCCACCTTTCTCTCTGAAAGTGTTGGGAATATGGGTGGTGAACCACATGCCTGGCTATTTAAATGTATGTTAAAGTACTTTTAAGAAATTACTTCTTGTCATACTAGCCATATTTCAAGTGCTCAGTTATAGTTATAAGTGACTAGCAGCTACTGTATTGGACAGCATAAAGAACATTTCCTTCATATCACAGTTCTAAAGCTGAAATGGTAGTGAGTTTAGAAGAGACATCTGTTTTCTTTCGTGAGATTTCTAGATACTTCAAAATAATTTTTATAAAATGAAATCATTTATAAATTTCAATAAATATTTGCATGTAATGTATCTGGTAAGAAACATCTATAATTATTTTAATTTTAAAGATACTCAAGTTTAAAGACATTATCATGGGATAGGATTAAAATTTCCAATTACATAGAATTGAATCTATGTGTTAATATAGTCCTTTTTAAGATTATTATAATTAGGATATCTGGCTATTTTTGTTCCAGTGTCATTGTTGTTTAGCTGGCCTGGGCTGGGTTTGAACCCACCAGCCTGGGTGTATGTGGATGGTGCTGTAACCACTGTGCTATAAGTGCCAAGCCTTCTTTCTTTTTTTTTTAATGTGGCTATGTTTGGAAGAAAACACAGGGAGTTTTACTAATACTAATTTCAGATAGCATTGAAATTCCAAATATATGTCCACTGAAGTGAATCATAGAATTGGAGCTGATTTAGGCTCGGCACCTATAGCTCAGCAGCAAGAACGCCAGCCACATACACTGGTGGTGACGGGTTCGCCAAACAGCAATGACAACTACAACAAAAAAATAGCCAGGTGTTGTGGTGGGCGCCTGTAGTCCCAGCTACTTGGGAGGCTGAGGCAAGGGAACGGTTTAAGTCCAAGAATCTGAGGATGCTGTGTGCTGTGACACTCTACCTAGGGTGATATAGTGAGAGTCTGTCTCAAAAAAAAAAAAAAAAAAAAAAAAAGGAAAAAAGGAAATGGAGCTGATTTAATATATTATTTGAGTTCCTTATGAAGCTCTTGTAAATTTAAAATTTAGGTAAGGTAGCAAAAACATCTGCAACTGAAATTTAAGGTAGATGTGTTTAGTATGATACCACCATATTATAGAATTCTACAAAACACATTCCTATTTTGGTTTTAGAGATATCAAATAGAACATAAGGCATTTTTTGAGAAAATCAGATTTAAATATATCTCCTTGGAAGAAAACTACTTTGAAGCCTAAAAATGATTTTTAAATATTTGTTCATAGAATTTGCTACATATAATTTCTACATTATTTTATTGTCATAAGAAAAATTAGATATAAAAGTAATATAATTTTTCTCCTATTTATAGAAAATACAGATGAAGTTGAAGTTTTTCAAGGAAATATAGATCAAGTTGCTGTTGTGGCCACTAATATTCTGTTTTTTGTGGTTCTATTTATCTTTGCCCTTTTTGAAACGTAAGTTTTATTATGTCTTCATCTAAATCAGATTATGTATTAATCTGTATTCTGTTGCTTACTGCAGTGTTAATTAGGCAGATAGAAGTTATTTACAACTTTATGTAAGTCATATTTCTCTTACCATGACATAAAAAGTGTATGTATGTGTTACGTTTTTTAACTTGAGTGTAGTTCATTCTTTATCCATAATCTTACTACTTTACCTTACTTTCTTATTAAGGAATCCGTTTCACTAATATTTCCCCCCTCATCTGAGTTTTATGATAAACATAGTCATAAAATGTTAATGCCATGATATAATAGACTTTAAGCTGTATAGTTAATATACAGCTTAAAGTCTATTATATCATGATTACTACCTCTGACTGTCATCCTTTATGACTGTGTCCTTCCTTGGCAAGTTTATTTAATCCCTAATCTTGAAAAAAAATCTAGTATATTGCAAAATTTCTGCCTTGTGTAGGCTTTGTTGACCTTTATTGTATGGCCCTTTTTAATCTTTGAGGTGTGCACAGTGGCTCACTTCTGTAATCCCAGCATTTTGGGAGGCCAAGGAGGGTAGATTGCCCAAGCTCATGAGTTCAAGACCAGCCTGAGCCAGAGGGAGACCTCGTCTCTAAAAATAGCCAGGTGTTGTAGCGGGCATCTGTAGTCCCAGCTACTTGGGAGGCTGAGGCAGGAGAATAACTTAAGCCCAAGAGTTTGAGGTTGCTGTGAGCTGAGACACCACAACACTCAACTGAGGGTGACAAAGTGAGACTATGTCTGAAAAAAAAACTTTTTTTTCCCATTAAATTATAAAAACAGTACATTCATGTTGTAAAAATTCTAAACACTACACTGTATTTCCATATCTACTCTTTCATTTTTACAAACATTTTTTTCTGTGCAACTACTAGAGTATGTATGTGTGTGTTTGTATTTATTAAATACAATGATAATATCACATACACTATGTGATATTATCACTTGACAACTTCATCTATTCCCTTATCAGTACGTTATGACATTTTGCTTGATGTTTTTTTTCTTCCCCTGTTAAAGTGTATATAACGGCTTATCCCACAAAGAGAGAACCCTGGAATAGGTTAGACTTTCTTGTTATAGCAAGCTCAAATTGTGTCAGACACTTTTGACCATTTGCCACAGAGTGTTGCTTGCAAAGCTTGATGTTTTTTGTTTTCCAAATTACTGAGATACATGAAAGTTTCAACTCATCTGAGTTTTGGGGTGATTTTTAATTGTGGTAAAACATACATAACATCAAATTTACCATTTAATTTAATTAATTTATTTATTTATTCATTTTAGAGACAGAGTCTCACTTTGTTGCCCTCAGTAGAATACTGTTGCATAATAGTGCACAGCAACCTCCTCAGCCTCCCAGAGTGTTAGTATAGGTGTGAGCCACCATGCCTGGCCCAAATTTACCATTTTAACTACTTTTAAAGTATACCACTCAGTGGTATTAAGTACATTTACAATGTTTTACAATCATGACCATTATTCATTTTCAGAATCTTAAACAGGAACTCTATACCCAATAAACAGTAACTCCCTGTCTTCCCTCCACCAAGCCCCTGGTACCTGGTAACCTTTATTCTACCTTCTGTCTGTTATAAATTTGCCTATTTTGGGTACCTCAGATAAGTTGAATCATACATTGTTTTTCTTTTCTGTCTGTCTTGTTTCACTTACTATGATGTTTTCAAGGTTCATCATGTATCATAATTTCATGATGTTTTATGGCTAAATAATAGTCCCTTAGAGGTATATACCACATTTTATTTGTCCATTCATCTGTTGTTGGGTTATTTACACCTTTTGGATATGGTGAATAATGCTGCTCTGAGCATCGATATATGGTATAAAGTATAAGTAACTTTTGTAGTCTCTACTTTCAATTCTTGGGGTATATACTTGGGAGTGGATCATCTGGTACTTTTCTTTTCTTCTTTTTTTTTTTGAGACAGAGTCTCAAGCTGTCACCCTGGGTAGAGTGCTATGGCGTCACAGCTCACAGCAACCTCAAACTCTTGGGTTTAAGAGATTCTCTTGCCTCAGCCTCCCAAGTAGCTGGGACTACAGGTGCCCCCCACAGCACATGGCTATTTTTTTGTTGCAGTTGTCATTGTTGTTTAGCTGGCCCGAGCTGGGTTCGAACCCACCAGTCTCAGTGTATGTGGATGGTGCCCTACCACTGAGCTATAGGCACTACTTTTTGTTTAACTTTTTTTTTCTTTTTGAGACAGAGTGTCACTTTGTGCCGTGGATAGAGTGCTGTGGCATCATAGCTCACAGCAACCTCAAACTCCTGGGCTCGAGTGACCTTTGCCTCAGCCTCCCGAGTAGCTGGGACTACAGATGCCCTCCACACCCAGCCAGTTTTTCCATTTTAACTAGAGACAGGGTCTTGCTCTTGCTCAGGCTGATCTTAAACTCTTGAGCTCAGGCAATCTATCTGCCTCAGCCTCCCAGAGTGCTAGGATTACAGGCATGAGCCACCATGCCTTGTCTATTCTGCTTAACTTTTTAAAAAACTACCAAACTGTTTTTTGTATTAGCTTACCTGATTTCAAAGTTTTATCTATTTATTTTTACTTGATTTTCTAGAAAGATACAATTTCAAAATTTTAAATTGCACTGTTCTTTTAAAAAATATTACACAAAATATAATCTCATTTTATAGTCGGTTAATGAAGGAAATAGAATGTAGGAAAAGAAGCTTGCCAAAGAAGGACACAGTTATAAAAGATGACAGTCAGCGGTAGTAAGAAAAATATGTAAAGTCAAAGGTAGGGATGGAAGAGATTAAGGAAGAGTAAATAAATCCAGTAAGTTCTAATAACTTAATAATAGTGACATTATTGCATTGAAAAGAGACCAATTTAATCCAAAATGTAACCATGATTATTTAGTTATATTAGCATGGTAGGAATTACAATTGGTTTGTTTTGTTTCTTTTTCCTATTTTTTAGAGTTTTTGCAAAAGTGACTATGTTATATAATTAAGATAAACATTAAAAAAGAAAAACATGAATAGGCAAACTTAGTAGCTTATGATATATAACAACAAAATGTGCTTAAAATGTCTTTAAACTTTTGCTTATCTAGGTTTGGTGTCAGTGTTAAAAGGGATGAAAATTCTTGAATGTGTAGGTATCATTACTAAAGCTTATATTTTACTTTAAGTATAAAAATTACTATAATTTAAATAAAATAAAAATAATTTCTCTTTTATTTTTCTTAGCATCATTACTCCATTAACAATGGATATGTATGCCTGGACTCAAGAACAAGCTGTATTATATGATGGAATAATACTTGCTGCCCTTGGAGTTGAGGCAGTTGTTATTTTCTTAGGGGCTAAATTACTTTCCAAAAAGTAAGTTCATGTTTTTGGTTTTATGTCAAGTCTATTTTTTTAAAAAAAAATAAAACATGAGAGTGGCGCCTGTGGCTCAGCGAGTAGGGCGCCGGCCCCATGTACTGAAGGTGGCAAGTTCAAACGTGGCCCCAGCCAAACTGCAACAAAAAAATAGCCAGGCGTTGTGGCGGGCGCCTGTGGTCCCAACTGCTCAGGAGGCTGAGGCAGGAGAATTGCCTAGGCCCAGGAGTTGGAGGTTGCTGTGAGCTGTGAGTCCACGGCACTCTACCAAGGGTGATAAAGTGAAGACTCTGTCTCTACAAAAAAAGAAACACATGAAACAGAGCTAACAATGCAAATGAATGTGCTAATAAAATAATTTAAAGCTTTTCTCTCATTGTGTATTAGTTGTAGTCCTTGAAAGTTTGCAAACCGATTAAAAATTTATTAGGATAGTATGATATTTCTAGGCCCTGTGGCATTTCTTTGGTGAAGCAAAATATATTACATAGTAAATTATTGTCTCCTTTTATATATTATGTATATGTAATATTACTATATTTATATGTAATATATATAATTATATAAGAAATTGTTTTAGTTCTTAACAAATATTTCATAAAGCATTGTTCTCCTGTATGATAATATATGTTATGTAACAAAAAAGATTCAATGGTTAAGTTTGGAAAATTCTGGTTAAGATTATCAAACTTATTTATTTATTTATTTATTTTTTGAGGCAGAGCCTCAAGGTGTCACCCTGGGTAGAGTACTATGGCATCACAGCTCACAGCAACCTCCAACTCTGGGGCTCAAGCGATTCTCCTGCCTCCGCCTCCCAAGCAGCTGGGACTACAGGCGTCCACCACCACGCCTGGCCATCTTTTGGCTGCAGCCATCATTGTTGCCTGGTGGGCCCACGCTGGACTCAAAGCAGCCAGCTCAGGTGCATGTGGCTGGCACCTTAGCCACTTGAGTCACAGGAGCTAAGCCATATTCTTTTAAAGAAATAAGGTCATGGCTCGGTGCCTGTGGCTCAACGGGCCAAGGCGCCAGCCACGCACACCTGAGCCGGCGGGTTCGAATCCAGCCCGGGCCTGCCACACAACAATGATGGCTGCAACCAAAAAACGGCTGGGCGTTGTGGTGGGTGCCTGCAGTCCCAGACACTTGGGAGGCAGAGGCAAGAGACTCGCCCGAGCCCAGGAATTGGAGGTTGCTGTGAGCTGTGATGCCACGGCACTCTATCCAGGGATTATCAAACTTATTTATTGTACATTTTCTAAGTCTTCAACATATATATACTGTATCATCATTATGGCAAGTACAGTTTATAGCATCTCTCAGTTATTTGACTATTGAATTCTTTTTTAAACACATTGTTTAATTTCAATTCTTTTCTATTTTTATTAAGAGGATATTTTTATTGATATATAATAGATGAACAATTTTCTGGGTACATATGAAAATTTGATATATTCATTGAATGTATAAAGATCAAATGAAGATAATCAGGATACCCATCACCTTAAATATTTATCTCTTTATGAATTATTCTAGCTGTCTTGAAATTTTAACATAGATTAATGTTAGCTATGGTTACCCCACTGATCTATTGAACTCTAGGTCTTAGTCTATCTAACTATGTATTTTTTATCCACTAATCAGCCTCACTTCATACACCCTACCACACCCTTCCCAGACTTTAGTAACCATCCATCATTTCTCTATGTTCATGAGTTTCACTTTTTTAGCTCCCACTTATGAATGTGAAGATGCTCAGCTTATTTCACTTAATAAAACAATCTCCAGTTCTATCTATGCTACTACAAATGATGGGATTTTATTCTTTTTATGGCTGAATAATATTCCATTGTATATGTATACTACATTTTCTCTATCTATTTATTCATTGATGGGTGCATAGGTTGATTCCATAATTTAGCATTTGTGAATAGTGTTGAGATAAAAATGGGAGTGCGAACGTGCCTCCAATATATTGATTTTCTTTCCTTTGGATATATATCCATTAGTGGAATCACTGAATCACATGGTAGTTTTATTTTTAGGGAAAATTCCATGCTCTTTTTTTTATAGGAGCTGTACCAATTTACATTCCTGCCAAATGTGTGAGAGGATTCCCCTTTCTCTACATCCTTACCAGCATTCTCACCACAGCCTCACCCAATCTTTTTGGTAAAAGTCATTTTAAGTGGAGTGAGATGATATCTCAGTACGGGTTTGATTTGCATTTCTCTGATGATTAGCGATGTTAAGGAGTTTTTTCATATACCTATTGGTCATTTGTATGTCTTCCTTTGAGAAATGTGTATGCAAAGAACAGTTCTTTAAAAAAATCATTTTGTAGAAGTACATTTGAAAGGAACACAATTTGGAGAAAATGCTTGTATAAAATTAAATTCAGTCACATAGTCTAAGGTGGAACATTAGCTCATGAATTTAAACAGCTCTAATGACTTAATTCCTTAAAATGTAGATAATTCTCAATTTATGATGGGGCTACATACCAACAAAACTATTGTAAGTTGGAAATGTAAATAGAAAATGCATTTAATACACCTAACCTACCAAACATCAGAGCTTAGCAACCTTAAGTATGCTCAGGGCACTTACATTAGCTTTCGGTTGGGCAGAATCATCTAACACAAGGCCTATCTTACAATAAAAATGTTGAATAGGTCGTGTCATTTATTGACTACAGCACACCGTAGCATATGTATTGGTGGTGGACAGGAGCTGAGACTCCCTGCCGCTTCCCAGGACTATGAGAGAATATCATATCACACATCACTAGTCTTGAGAAAAAACAAAATTCAAAGTATAATTTCTACTGAATACATATCACTTTCCATTTTTTATAAAGTAGAAAAATCTTAAACTTAGCCATCGGAAGGTGGAGACTGTACATTTATAAGGTTCTAAAATCAAAAATATTGAGCACTATAAGGTGCTATAAGGGATACTACCAAGACTCCCACCTTATGCATCCAAGTACGGGGATCAAGATATAGTCTCTTTTCCTCCAGTCACTCTAATCTATTGGCCCTCTTGGGGTCAGAGCAGATGTGCCAAGCAGCAGGCGGCCATAAGCTTCCTCAGGTCCCAGCTTGACGCAGCTCCCAGCTGTGATGTGAGTGGCTGCTCAATCCAAGTTAAATAATAGTAAGTGAATTACATCTTGCTATAGAAGTAGAGCAGTTTAGCTAGAGTAGGAGCCTGTACTCCCGGGCATGAGGGAGGCTGGGGCAGAAAGAAAGCTTGAGTTTAGAAGTTGGAGACTGTGGAGAATTATGATTGTACCATAGAGTAAAACTTCATCTTTGTCTTTGTCTTTTTCTTTTTTTTTTTTTGAGATAGAGTCTCACTATGTTGCCTTCTGTAGAGTGCAATGGTGTCACAGCTCACAGCAACCTCAAACTCTTGGACTTGAGTGATTCTCTTGCCTCAGCCTCCCAAGTAGCTGGGACTACAGGCGCCCTCCACAATGCTTGGCCGTCTTTGGTTGCAGTTGTTATTGTTGTTTGGCTGGAACACGCCAGCCTCCATGTATGTGGCTGGTGCCTAACTCACTGAACTACGGGCACCAAGCCTGAAAGGTTCTTTTAAAAAAAATTTTATAAGGCTGGGCATGGTAGCTCAAGCCTGTAATCCCAGCATTCTGGGAGGCTGAGGTGGGTGTATCGTCTAAGCTCATGAATTCAAGACCAGCCTGAGCCAGAGCAAGACCCCCCAGCCTGAGCCAGAGCAAGACCCTATCTCTAAAAATAGCCTTGCATTGTGGCAGATACCTGTAGTCCCAGCTACTAGGGAGGCTGAGGCAAGAGGATCACTTGAGGCCAAGAGTTTTGAGGTTACTGTGAGCTGTGACACCATGGCACTCTACCAGAGTTGAAAAGTGAGACTCTGTCTCAAAAATAAAATAAAATAAAATGAAATTTAAAAAAAAATTGAGGAAGAGGAGGAAGAGGAAAAAGATGAAGAAGGCAGTGGTGCTAATATATTAATACATCTTATACAATGTCCAATTCCATACCCTAAAAATTCGTGATTTCTAGTTCTAAGGGGAAGCCAATAAATACAAATGTGAAGCCAGGTAATGATAAGTACTACCAAGAAGAACAGAACAAAGGAAAAGTGACAAGGGCAAGGCTGGGGGGTGGGGAAGTGTTGTAGTTGATAGACTGGTCAGGGAAGGCATGTCTGAGGAAGTTAGATTCAAGCAGATACCTTAGTCAAGTTACCAAACAGCCATGCAATGTCTTGGAGCTCTCTTCCCCTGAAGACTGAGCTTCTTACTTTCAAGGAACAAGCAAGAAGGCTGTTTTGACCAAAGAAGAGTGAGAGAAAAGCCAAGTGATGAGTCAGCTCGGAAAGATATGAAACCTGTTGGTATTCTGAGGGTGAATGGAAATCTTCAGGGTTTTTGTTTAGTTTGTTTATTTTTTATATTATTTGTTTTGTTTTGGAAGCCTTCAGTTTTGTTTTTATGTTTTATTGTGCAAAATTTCCAGCATATACAAAGGTCTAGAGAGCAACATGTACTGAATCTATAGTAGCCGTTATCCAGCTTCAGCAATCTTGGGTACTTGGACAATCTCGTTTCATATATATCTCTGCTACATACTTTCCCTGGCACCTGAGTTGTTTTGAAGCTAATCTAAGACATCATTTCATGTCTTCCATAAATATTTCAGTATATATGTATTTCTGAATGTGATGACATTATCACATCTAAAAACTTAACAATGATTTCTTAATATTTTCAACTATCCAGACAGTATTCAAATTTTCTTTCTCCTCTATCTGGAGTTTTATTTGTTTCGTTTTGTTTTATATTGTTTTATTTTGGTTCTCTGTGTGTTCACTTGACTCAGGCTCTTAAGTTTCTTAAGTCTCTTTTAATCATTAGAGTTTCTTCTCTATCTCCATTTTTCTTTCTCTTTCCTCCTCTTACAAATTGAAGAAACCAGGTTTGCACTATAGTTTCCCACTTTTGGCTTTTGCTGATTGCATCACTGTGTTGTTTTATTATAAAAATGTTCCTCTGTCTATTGTATTCTTGAAAACTGGTACTTAGATCTAAGAGCTTGATGAGATTGGATTCAAGTTTTTGGCAAGAATACTTTATAGTAGTGTTATGTGCTTCTATCAGAAGAAATAATGTTTTATTTATCTCTTCTCTTTTTTTTTCTGCAGTTTTTGGTGGGGCTGGGTTTGAACCTGCCACCTCCAGTATATGGGGCTGGTGCCCTACTCCTTTGAGCCTCAGGCGCCACCCTATCTCTTCTTAATATTTAAGAGGCTATTGATTATTCCATAGATCTATTAAGTTATTAATGGATCATTGCAAAATGTTAGTATTTTAATTCTATCCTTTATTTACCTGTGAACTTTCTATGAAGAGAAACCTGAGCTACAGCTTATATAGGAAAGACAGGACAAAGGCTTGGTTCTTTCCATTTATCTATGTATAAATGTACATATGAATTAATGAGACAGGGTCTCACTCTATTGTTCAGGCTTGATTCAATGACACCTTCACAGCTCACTGCAACCTCAGCTCCTGGGCTCAAGCAATCCTTCTCCTCAGCCTTCCACTTAGTTGGGCCTGCAGCTGTGTGCCACCATGCTGGCCTTTCCTTTTGTTAACTGTGTTTTTAAATAATGAATTCTTTCCCTGGCATCCTTGAGAAGCAACCAATGAGTATTTTATTTTAACATAGTCCGATTTCATAGATTATAACACTTTTATGTGTTTCTGTATGTTGCCATTATTATTCCTTTTTGGTGTTTACATTGTCATGTTTTTTACTAGCTTCTTCAAATTGGCTGAGTCATTTTGTCTTGACCCATTATTCACAACTAGCTTCTGTGCCTTTTAGTGTGCAAGGATATCCAGTCTCATCTTTTACATTTTCTGTCCCAGACCTGAAATCAGCTGTTTTTCAGTAGTGTCCTGGTTCTTTTTAGTGGGAAATTATATTTAGCATTCATATTAATTGATATGCTACTAAAAGTATCAAGATGTTATTTTACTTATAGTTTTTTTTTTTTTTTTAGAGACAGAGTCTCACTTTGTCACCCTCGGTAGAGTGCTGTGGTGTCACACAGCTCACAGCAACTTCTGGCTCTTGGGCTTAGGCGATTTTCTTGCCTCAGCCTCCCGAGTAGCTGGGACGACAGGCACCCACCACAACGCCAGCTATTTTTTTTTGTTGCAGTTTGGCTGGAGCTGGGTTCGAACCCAACACCTTGGTATATGGGGCTGGTGCCCTAGTCACTGAGCCACAGGTGCTGCCCTACTTATTTTTTTTTTTAATTATAAAAGTATTGAAACATATCATGTTTCATTTCAAAATTACAAAGTTTCTGTTCTTTAACAGGATTGGCGAGCGTGCTATTCTACTGGGAGGACTCATCATTGTCTGGGCTGGCTTCTTTATCTTGTTACCTTGGGGAAGTCAGTTTCCCAAAATACAGTGGGAAGGTATGGCCATACCTAATTCTATAATTTTAGCCTTTGTCGTTTATCTAAAATTAACAAGTAAGGCACTGTTCTAATTTTATTTTTACAGATTTACATAATAATTCAATCCCTAATGCCACATTTGGGGAAATTATTATTGGTCTTTGCAAGTCTTCAAGAGAAGATCACAATGAAGGATCAACTGGTTGCCCAATTGAACAAGCCTGGTGCCTCTATACCCCAGTGATCCACCTGGCCCAGTTCCTCACATCAGTTCTGCTAATTGGAATAGGCTATCCAGTCTGCAACCTGATGTCCTATACGTTGTATTCAAAAATTCTTGGGCCAAAACCTCAGGTAAGCCAGCTACCCTGACATTGTGATTATATGAAATATACTTGTAAGCACTCACATTTTTTGCTTCCATTCCCTGCTTTTACAAAGGCTGTTTTGGGGGGTTTATTTTTTTTAATCAGACTCAGCATTTTAAGTTAAAAAAACCCACAACTTTTTATAAGGTACTTAAAAAATTTATATGCTGAAATTTGACAAAGAGTACCCTGCGTTAGAACTCAAAGGGGTCTTGAACTCAGAGATTATGGAGGACAAAATAATTTTCACAGAAAAGAAAAATATGAAGCATAAATTTCTGAACCACATTCTTTAACTAGCCAGGGAACCAAGACAGATAGCCAAATTTGTCTGTCTGTAGTCTTTTTTTTTTTTGAGACAGGTCTCATTTTGTCACACTGGGTACAATGCTGTGGTGTCATAGGTCACAGGAACCTCAAATTTTTGGGCTCAAATGATCCTCTTCCCTCACCATCCCATGTAGCTAGGTCTACATGTGTGCACTACCACACCTGGCTAGTTTTTCTATTTTTAGTAGAGCTGAAGTCTCGCTGTTGCTTAGCAATCCAGCCTCCTTGGCCTCCTGGAGTACTTGGTTTTTTGATGTGAGCCACTGCGACTGGCCTATCTTTTCTTTTTCATTTATAGGAACAAATATTTTAGTTTATAGCCCTCTATCATTAGCATTAACACTATAAATTTAATTCATAAAAATTTAACTTTGTAAGTCAACAGCATAGGAGAATATTTAAAACATGTAAACACCAA
>CAUYRH010125030.1:0-14203 GCA_963574655.1 Perodicticus potto | reverse complement strand
AGACAGAAAGGATCAATCCAGAAGGCCCAAAAACAAAGACGAAAAAATAGAAGGAGAGGGAGGATTATTGAAGAATAATGAAAGAGATACATTGCTAGGAAGAATATGTTCCAGATCCATCCATGTAAACACAAAAGAGGTAAAGTCTCCATCTTTCTTTAAGGCTGCATAATATTTCATGGTATACATGTACCACAATTTATTAATCCATTCGTGGGTTGATGGGCACTTGGGCTTCTTCCATGACTTAGCCATTATGAATTGGGCTGCAATAAACATTTTGGTGCAAATATTGTTGTTATAATGTGATTTTTGGTCTTCTGGGTATATACCTAGTAAAGGAATTACAGGATCAAATGGCAGGTCTATTTTTAGAACTCTAAGTACTCTCCAAACATCCTTCCAAAAGGAATGTATTAGTATGCATTCCCACCAGCAGTGTAGAAGTGTTCCCTTTTCTCCACATCCACGCCAGCATCTCTGGTTTTGGGATTTTGTCATGTGGGCTAAACTTACTGGAGTTAAATGATATCTCAAAGTAGTTTTGATTTGCATTTCTCTGATGATTAAGGATAGTGAGGATTTTTTCATGTGTTTGTAGGCCACGCACCTGGAAGAAAAAGTATCCAATGTACTCACACTACTATGAAGCTAATTTATAGCTTTCATATGAAGGTTATAAACCAATTAGAGCATAAGAATATGGGGAAAGGAACAAGGGAGGGAAGGGGAGCGGGGAGGTTGGGTAGAGGGAGGGTAATTGGTGGGGCCACACCTACAGTGCATCTTAGAAAGGTGCAGGTGAAACTTACTAAATGCAAAATGTAAATGTCTTCATACAATAACTAAGAAAATACCATGAAAGCTATGTTAAATAGTTTGATGAAAAGATTTCAGATCATACATGAAACTAGCACATTGTACTCCTTGATTGCACTAACGTACACAGCTATGATTTAATAAAAATAAAATACAATAATAATGAAAAAAAATTTTTAGAGATAAGGAACACTAAATGTCTCCAGATTAAAATGACTCATCTAATTCCTCAGGACAAGAATAACTTACAAAACTGTTCTTCCGAAATTTCAGTAAATCAAGAATAGAGAGAATAAATTAATAGCTTTCAGAAGTTAAAAAATATTTATTTTTGGTTACCTCATAGAAACTAAGGAACAAGATTTTTCACTGGCTACATTATATGCAAAGATATAATCAAGCAATACTTTCAAAGTTCCTCAAATACCAAGACTAAATCAATCTTGTCATGTTCTATACAAAAATTGATAAACATTTTTAAGTTTTTGTCTTATAGTTGATGATCTTATTAGTTAAGTGTGTGATGCTGTACTCAAAAGATCCCCAAATAAAAGCTACAATAGGACAAAGACTTTGTTTACTATCTCAGAAAACAGGCTGGTGTTTAGTTGTCTTGAACTAGCAGGACAGCTCTGAAATTTTCCCTATACAACTTCTCTCTCTACATAATGGTTGTAGAGTGGTTGCTTTGAATCTTCCAAGACAGTCATATCTCAGCCACTGGGAAAGGATTACAAAGCAAGTGTAATGTGTGTGTGTATGTGTGTGTGTGTGTGTGTGTGTGTGTATTGCATATATATATGTAATATATATACACAAATATATATATTAAGTGTAATATATACAAATATATATTAAGTATAATATATATATACATATATATGTATATTTTCCTTTTAAAGGCATGCCTTGGAATTGGCACACATTATTTTAGTTCACATTCTTTGGGATAGAAATTAGTCACGGGTCCATATCTGTATACATTTGAGTCTTGCTGATGCTTGCTGAATGATCATACACCCAACTAAAACTGACGAATTCAATTTTAAAATAAGGAGTAAATTAATAACAGTGGAAAAGTAGCCATCTCTCCCACTCATCTGTAACTGCCAAGAGCCTTTAGATACTCCTCTAGTCATCTGGAGCATTTTCAGACATTATCTTTATTCAGTCTGCAATTAATACTAACTAGACAGAAGAAATCAAAGATAATTACTGACTAATGTGGCTTATTTATTGCAATACAATTAAACCAAATAAAAGTCCATTGTGCAATAGATAAATAGAAGGTATTACACAAAATTTTTTATAACAAAACGGAACCATTGTCAGTGAAATTGTAGTTCGTGTAATACCATTAAGTGATTTCTTTTAAATCCTTTGGAATTTTTATTACAAGTTTTTGTGGCATTTATTTAATAATTACTATTAACATACCTTGGAATATACATAGAAAAATAGAGATTTTGTCAGGGTATTTTTCCTTCTTTTCATTTTTTTTCAAATAAGAAGTCTCACTTTGTCACCTAGGCTAGAGTGCAGTGATGCAATTAGTTCACTGCAGCCTTGAATTCCTGAGTTCAAGTAATCCTCCCACCTCAACCTCTCATGAAGGTAGGATTACAGGTGTGAGCCACTGCATCTGGCTCTATTTTTGTGTGTTTTTGATTAGTTATACCTTAAAACCTGTTAAGGAATAAAAGGGCACAAATAAACAAACTAATATAAAGATTTCAATTTTTAAGGAAAATAGATCCAAGCTACATGAAACCAGAATGTTAAGGAGTAAAAATATATATAAGATACCTTTTAGATTTACACATCTAGCAAAAAAAAAAAAAAAGAAAAGAAAAAACAAAGAGGTAGAAAATGCAAAGGAGTTACTCCAATTAATTACTGAAACATTAAATTCCAAAAAAAATGCTTATGTTGATTTGAAAATGCAAAGGAGTTACTACAATTAATTACGAAAATATTAAATTCCAGAAAAAATGCTGATGTTGATAAGAAAGTTAAGTTCTGTCTGCTAACACAGAATTATGGAAATGACATCAATTTTTTATTTCAATTATTCAGATGGTTTCTTCAATCGTATGTCTTATTTTGCCTTTTTAAATCACCCTGTTCCTTATATCAATTAAAAACAAAATAAAACTTTCAAAATTCCTTTAGCTCCACAACTGTTATCTATTCAGTAACAATAGATAGATAGCATTTTGCTATTTCCCACAAAGGAGATTTTAATTTATTATAAGAACATCATCTCAGTTTCTATTAAACTTAATTTTGAAATTTCTTCTTTAAACCTAAATGATATTTCTGATAGACTATCACATGACTAAAACAAAAAATTCATTTATTTATTCAGCCAATAGTTATTATATGCCTATTATACAGGGTGTCCCAAAAGTTGCCCAAAAAGTCATTGTACATTGGGAAAATAGGAAATTATAGCTAAATGAATCTTTATTTGCAAAACATTCATTACGAAATTTTACAAAGAGGTGGTCAACATGTAGAGAAAATTTTGTTAATGTTTTGTATTTTCTACATGATGACCACCTCTTTGTAAAATTTCGTAATGAATGCTTTGTAAATAAAGGTTCATTTAGCTATAATTTCACATTTCCCTATGTACAGTGGCTTTATGGGACACTTTTGGGACACTATCTGTTTTGACATCTGGAACACAAAAGTGAACAAACAAACGAAAAGACACCTCACAGAGCTTGTGTTTGGGTAGAGGAAGACAAGCAATAAATAATAAAGGTGATGAAGACTTAAGTTATGTAGTACATTAGGAGATGATTTGTTCAATAGAGACAAACAGAATGTGCCGTGAAAGTTCCAAGGTGCTAGGTTTGTGGGCAACTGGTAATATTGAATAGGATAGTTAGAGGGGACACTTGGTGGTAGCGCCATGGAAACAATGAACATCCAGGGTCAGAGAGCTCTCTGCACAGCAAGAGATAGTAGAAAGGTCGGAAAGGGGGAAATTGCCCCAAGACTGCCTGAATGAAATAAAGTGATAGGCACGGGAAAGCTTAGGGGGAGATGGTCCAGGCGGGAATAGCAAGTACCAGCTCTTGAGTCTAGAAAGAACTAGTCAGTGTCATTAAAGAGGAATGGGTAAAGTCTGAGGGGAACCTCAAGTCCAGATCACAGAAGCCTTGGATCCACAGAATAGACTCTATCCTCTGGAAGTGGTCATAGAGGTCAACAACTCTTGATGATGAACTGAATTTTGACTATGAAGAGAATAATCAAAGATGACTCCTAGGTTTTCACTAAACAACTGGGGCTACAATAATATTTACTGACCAGTCCTTATTTGTTTGGCATAATAATTCACATTGGGACTTTTTTTCTGATGCAAGCTTCATGATTGCATTAAAAATATGACTGAAATAAAGGTTACATTTCTATTTTATTGGAAATGAAAGTCCAACATGAGTCAAAGTCCCCATGTTCTTATTTCATCTCTCTTTTTCCTGTGTTGTATGTAAATGCTAATTAAAATTGAAAGCTTATTATCTCTAAATCCACTGAGGAAGAGGCATGAAAAATCTGGGGACCAGTTTTCATTCACTTGCCATTGCTACACTTTCTACTTTATGAGCATGAAAATGAGGTAACCAACACGACACATCTGCTATTAAACTTAAGAAAGAATCATTTTATAGGCATTAAACTCCTGTGGTCTGACAAATGTTCCTACTCACTCACCTATTGGGAGGGTAATTACTGTTCTAAAATTGCTAAGGCAATAGAATATGCCTTTATCTATTTTCCCTCATGATGAAAATTTTAAATGTTTTTTAAAAGTTCCCTTTCTGGGTTTCTTATTTGATTTATGAGAATTAAGGTAGAATTACCACATCACCTCAATCAACTCTGATAATGCATTTCTTAAGTAATAAAAATTTCCCCATAATAATAATAAGTTTATTTTCCTGTGAGGCATTTTTAATTGCACAGGGCATGGCTATAATTGAAATATATCCATTTTGGGTTGGCATTTTAATTGTCCCATTAGCCAGAAAATAGACTCTGGACAGTCAAGTGTAGCTTACATTATGAACTTTGAAAAACAATCTTTGGTATTTTAGAAACATTCACCTAGTCATCTTCTCCTAAAATCTATTAAACATGAGAGAATTTTCTCTACACTTATTTTTTTCCTCTTAATAAATCCAGTACTTTCCCCTAAACTATTAGTTTTCTTTTTGCATGTCTCAAGAAAAGTCAAATCTTACTACATCTCTCACCCTTCATCTAGCCTTCCCTTTTGGGATATTTGGGATATTTCCCTTCCACTTTCTCTGCCCTTAACTTTATAATGGGGCATTTTCTCAGCTTGATTGGTAGAATTCAAAATTTTTAAAGTTTATAGCATATGGTCTTAACTCTGTGGTCATAAAAACTGTCTGAGAATTTTTTTTTTCAAAGAGGACCGAAAGAAACAAAAAAGGCCAGTTAAACCTTGAACCTAAATGAATTGATACTTGATATTTCACCTAGAAGTTAGTAGCCCAGTGGTAGTTAGGGAGTAAGCCTTAAATAAAACTTGTACAAACCCGTTTGATGCCTAACAAGGGAGTATCAGATATGGGAGCACAAAATTTATCAATGTAAAAATCTCAATTACTTCAAGGAGAACTGGGTGTACTGGGGGGGTGATTTAGAAGTTGTGTCTCCTGAGAGGAGTGATGCCATAGCCCCTCTTACCCTGTGCTATAATTACGTAGGATCAAGGGAGTGTTCCTAAGTATCCAAGGTTGGAGGAAAGGGAGCATTATAGCTATTTTACAATTTTTTGCTTTGTAATTTACTTTAAACTTTCAATGATAGAAAAAAATGGATGTTTGTATGTGGTCCACTTTTAGTTTACGTGCGGTTTCAGTCCTTTTGGACTGGCTGGCGAGTGTAGTGGGTCAAAGGAAATCACTCAGCTCACTGAAGTGGCATTAGGGATGGCTGGGATTTTATTCTCCTCCACGGCTTCCTGTCATTTTCCAGTCATCATCTTCTTTCAATCTCTAAGTTTTAAAATTCAATCTTTGATGTTTTTCTTCTTTCCCTATATTCTATATCAGTGGTTCTCAACCTTCCTAATGCTGCGACCCTTTAATACAGTTCCTCATGTTGTGGTGACCCCCAACCATAAAATTGTTTTCATTGCTACTTCATAACTGTAATTTTGCTACTGTTATGAATTGTAATATAAATATCTGATATGCAGGATGTATTTAGTCAACCCCCATGAAAGGGTTGTTTGACCCCAAAGGGGTTGTGACCCACAGGTTGAGAACTGCTGCGCTGCATGATTTTTATTTACTCTCATAACACGTTATATCCAAGACCTCCATCAGAAAAAAATAAATACAATCCCAATATTAATATGTACCCCAAATGCAAAATGGTAAAATGTGAATTAGAGTTGCCTTCCAATCAGGAAATAAAATTTTAACCTCTGTTTCCTATGCCCATGTTCACTTTGTCACCACACCTTGTTATGAACTTTGAATGTACTCCTTGCTTTTCTTTCTGCTCTAGCCCATAGTGCTCATACCTGAAGTGCTAAAACACAATCTCAGCGTTCTTCTTTCTAGGACGGAAGGAAGGAAATATAATGGTGGTAAAAGCTCTAGTGTCAGGTTTCCTGATTTCATCTCATGGGTTTACCACTTAATTTATGTGACTTTGGGCAAATGATTCTAATTCCCTATGCCTCTTTTCCTTATCTACAGATTGAGTATATGAGTTGTAATTTCCTTGTGGGATTACTCTAAAGATTTTTTGAAGAAATAAATGAAAAATGTTACACCCTCTGGAAAGCTAACAAACACTCAAAATATATTTTTTATTGCTATAATTTGAAGTCTTTGACCCTTCCAAAATTTATGTTGAAATTTAATCTTCAAGCAACACTTTTGGGAGGTGTGGGCTTTGAAAGGTGACTGAGTCATTAGTCTCTGCTTCATGAATGAGATTAGGTGCCCTTATAAAATGGCTTGATGAAGGAATTTTGCCCTTTTTTCTTCTTTCATACCTTTCTCCATGTGAGGATACTGTGTTCCTCTACTCCAGAAAATGCAATATCAAAGCATCGTTTTGCAAACAGGCAGCTGAACCTGCTGGTACCTTGATCTTGGATTTTCCATTCTCCAGAACTGGGAGAGGAATAAATTTTTGTTCTTTATAAATTACCCAGTGTCAGGTATTTTGTTACAGCAGTACAGTACAAATTAGCAGCTATTGTTATGAACTGAATTGTGTCTCCACAAAATTTCTTTGTGGAAGTCCTATCACCCAATAGCTCAAAATGTGACTGAATTTGGAGACAGGACCTTTAAAATCAGGGTAAAGTAAAAATGAGACCTTTAAGGTAAGCCCTAATCCAATCTAATTGTGTTCTTATAAGAAGAAAAAAATTGAACACACAGAGCAACACCAAAAATGATATGCACAGAAAGACAACAACCATGTGAAGAGGCAATAAGAAGGGGTCTACCATCAAATCAAATAGAAAGCTCTGAGAGGAATGAAAACTACTGACACTGACAAAGTCTGATGTCAGACTTTCAGCCTCCAGAACTATAAGAAAGTAAATTTCTTTTCTTAAGCCATTTTATCTGTGTAATTTTGTTATAACAGCCCTAGAAAATGACACTTGATCTTAGCCAAAAGGCTGAGAAGTAATGCCTAGAAAACTAATACAAAGCAAACTATGTGTTCCAATCCATTTGGTATAAATATGTTAGCATTAGCTTTCCTAAAATATACTATAAAGCTACAGTAATCAAAAAAGTATGATACCACCATACAAATAGACATATAGACCAAAGGAATAGGATAGAGAGCCCAGAAATAAACCCACATATTTATGGTCCACTGATCCCCAACAAAGGTTCCAAGAATGTTCAATGAAAAAAAGATGGTCTCTTCAATAAATGATCTTGGAAAAACTGAATACCCACACATAAAAGAATAAAATCACTCTTATCTCATACTATGTACAAAAGTCAACTCAACCTGAATTAAAAATTTAAATGTAAAATCCAAAACCATAAAACTACTAGAAGAAAACATAGGGGAAAACCCTTCTTGACATTGGTCTAAGTAATGATTTTTTTGATGTATTAGTAAAACCACAGGTAACCAAGGCAGAAATAGACAAATAGTTTTACATCAAACTAAAAAACTTCTGCACAGAAAAAGAGACAACAAAATGAAAAGACAACCTATAAAATGTGGGGAAATATTTGGAAACACTACATCTGATAAAGTTTTAATATCTAAAATGTATAAGGAGCTAAAACAACACAAAAGCAAAAATCTCAAAGAGGCAAAAACACTTGAATAGATAGCTATTTCTCAAAAGACGGCATACAAATAGCCCACTAGTGTATGAAAAGGCACTCAGCTTAATTTTGTAATTTTTCTTCTGTATGCACATTGCGATCTTTGGTTTTGTTCATGCGTGAGTTCTTTGTACAATGACAGTTCTGATGGTCATTCTAGAAAATGAATTCAATACTGCTTTGAAGGATTGGCTAGGAGTTTGAATCAATACATAGCCTCCCAAGAGGAGTACTTCAAAGGTGACCATAGAGGTATTCAGCAATGAAGTATGTAGCACTTTTTCTAGGATGAGTTTGTGAACTTAATTGTCAGACCTCTTATATGCACAAAACAATCCTTTGGAGAACAAAAAGAAATGTTACTACTTTTCTCCTTACATTGGTAAGTAATGACTGTACTTTTGAGCATTTTTTGTAGGGCAGACAAATTCTCTTAGTGTTTGCTTTTCCAGAAAAGATTTTATTTCTCTTTCATTAATGAAACTTAGTTTTGCAGATAAAAAATTCTTGGCTGACATTTATTCTGTTCAAAAGATTAAAAATGGGATCTCAAACCATTCTGGCTTGTAAGGTTTTTGTTGAGAAGTCTCCTGATAGTCTGATGGGTTTTTCTTTTTAACATATTTGGTATTTTTGTCTCCCAGCATGTAGGTTTTTCTCTTTCACTTTGACTTTGACCAGAGTTATGACTGTGTGCCTTGGTGGTGTCTTATTTGCAATGAATCTAAAAGGAGTCCAGTAACCTTCTTATATCTGGATATCTAAATATTCAACAAGAGGAGGAAAGTTTAACTCCATTGTTCCCTCAAATGGATTTTCCATGTGTTTTGGTTTTTCTTCTCTCTCGGGGATATCTATTATTCTTATGTTTGTGTATTTTACATGATCACATATTCCCCAGCAACTTTGTTAATTTCTCTTGTTTCTTTTTTTATCTATTTTGACTGTTTGGGTTAATTCAAAGGGCTTGTTTTTAAGCTCTGAAATTTTTTTTCTCATTGGTCTAGTCTGTTAAAACTTCTCACTGTATTTTAAACTTCCCTAAATGACTCCATCATTTTCAGAAGTTTTATTTATGTATATACTTTTTTGAAATTTCAGGTTATTGTAAGGGTACAAACAACCAGGTCACAATTATTGAATTTGTTAAATAGAGTCCCTCTTGTAATTGTGTCCCACACCGAAAAAGTATGCCAGATACCCTTACCATGTACCCTTTAAGTAGAAGCACACCAACCTCCTCTTCCTACACACTTATTCCCCCTTCTCCCAACTTGAATAGAATTAATTTTTTCTCTTACCTAAGCATGTGTTAAATAGGCTACTGGCTTCATAATAAAATTAAGTATATTGGTTACTTACTGTCCATTCCTGTGATATTTTTCTAAGAAAAATGTGTTTCAATGCTGTCCAGGTTAATACAAAAGATATAAAGTCATCATCTTTTCTTATGTCTGTAAAGTATACTATATTATTCCATCGTACACATATACCACTTGTTAATCCATTCCTGATGGGTGTTTGGGTTCTTTCCACTTCTTAGCAATTGTAAATTGAGCTGTGATAAAAATTCTAGTGCAAATGTCTTTATGATAAAATGATTCTCTTTTTCTTCTGGGTAAATGCCTAACAGAGGGATTGTGGGCTCACATGGGAGGTCTAATTGGAATTCCTTGAGGATTCTCCATACTTCTTTCCAAAGAGGCTGTATTAGTTTACAGCCCCACAAACAGTAAAAGTATTTCCTTTTCTCCATATCCACTCCAGCATCTGCAACTTGCAGGACTTTCTGATGTGGGCTATTCTTACCGGAGTTAGTTGATATCTCAGAGTGGTTTTGATTTGCATTTCTCTGATGATTAGGGATGATGAGCAGTTTTTCATATGTTTGTTAGCCATTCATCTATCTTCCTCAGAGAAGGTTCTGTTCATGTCTCTGGCCAGTGATAGAGGAATTGTTAGCTCTTTTTTTGTTAATTAAATTGATTTCTCTATAGATTCTAGTTATCAACCCTTTGTTAGATTCATAATATGCAAATGTCTTTGTCCATTCTGAAGGTTGTCTACTTGCTTTAATTGTTGCATCCTTAGCTGTGGAAAAGCTTTTCAATTTAATTAAGTCCCATTTGCTTATTTTTCTTGTTGTTGTAATTGTCGCTGAAGGCTTTGTCATAAAATCTTGATTCCAGGCTGACATCCTGAAGAGTTTTCCCCACACTTTCTTCTAGGATTTTTATCATTTCATGACTTAGATTTAAATCTTTTATCTATTTTGAGTCAATATTTTTAAATGGTGAAAAGTGTGGGTTCAATTTCAGTCTTTTACATGTGGTTATCTAATTCTCCGAACACTATTGCTGGAATAGGAGTTCTTTTCCCCAGTATATGCTTTTGTTTGGTTTATCACAAATCAGAAGGCTATAAGAGACTGATTTCATCTCTTGGTTTTCTATTTAGTTCCATATATCTACGTCTTTATTTTTGTGCCAATATCATGCTGTTTTGATCAGAGTTGACTTATAATATAACCTAAAGTCTGATAGAGTGATGCCTCTGCCATTGTTTTTATTACTAAGAATAGCCTTGGCTATTTGGGTTTTTTTCTGGTTCCAAACAAAATGAAGAATTATTTTTCCCAGTTCTTCAAAGTAAATTGTGAGAATTTTAATGGGGGTTGTATTGAATCTGTAAATTGGTTTTAGTAGTATAGATATTTTAACAATGTTGATTCTTCCCAGCCAAGAGCATGATATGTTCTTACATTTGTTAATGTCTTCCGCTATTTCTTTTATTAGGGTTTCATAATTCTCTTTGTAGAGGTCCTTTGCTTCTTTTGTTAGGTATATTCCTAGGTATTTCATTTTCTTTGAAACTACTATGAAGGGAATTGAATCTTTGATTAGCTTCTCAACTTGACTGTTACTGCTAATATACAAAGGCTACTATTTGTGGACATTGATTTTATACCCTGAGATGTTGCTGTATTTCTTGATCACTTCCAGGAGTCTTGTGGTTGAGTCTCTGGAGTTTTCTAAGTATAAGAGCATATCAGCAGAGTCAGAGATCTAATTGGAGTTCCTTGAGGATTGCTCCTCTGCCCCTTTGGATGCCTTTTATATCCTTCTCTTGCCTGATTGCATTAGCCAGAAAACAGTGTTATGGTGAAGAGTTGTGGTGAAAGAAGACATACTTGTCTGCTTCCTGTTCTAAGTGGAAAAATCTTTCAGTTTTATTCCATCCAATATGATATTAGCTGTGGGTTTGCCATAGACAGCTTCAATCATTTTAAGAAATTTCCCACCTATACCTATATTCTTAAACATTCCTTAGAAAAAGATGCTGAATTTTGTCAAATGCCTCTTCAGCCTCTATGGACAGGATCATCTGGTCTTTGTTTCTACTTCTATTGATATGGTGAATTATATTTATGGATTTGTGTATGTTAAACCAGCTTGCATCTCTTGGATGGCGCCTACTTGATGATGACATATAATTTTTTTAATGTGTAGCTACAATCTATTAGCTAGTATTTTGTTGAGTATTTTGGTATCAATATTCATTAGTGAAATTGGTCTGTAGATCTCCTTTTTAGCTGGGTCCTTCCCTATGTTGGTATCAAGGTAATGTTCACCTCATAGAATGTATTAGGGAAGGTTCTTTCATTCTCAATATTTGGAATAGTTTCTCCAACATAGGTACAAGCTCATCTTTGAAGGTTTGATAGAATTCTGGGGTGAAGCCTTCTGGTCCAGGGCTTTGTTGTTGTTGTTCCTATTGTTGTTGGAAGATTTTTTATTGTTTCTTCAATCTCTGTGCTTGATATCGGTCTTTTCAAGAGATCTATTTCTTCCTGGTTGAGTCTGGGGAGATGGTATGATTCCAGGTATTGATCCATATCCTCCACATTGTCAAATTTCTGGGCGTAGAGTTTCTTACAGTAGTCAGAGATTAGATCTCAGTGATATCTGTTGTTTCTCATTTCTGATTGAGGTTATTGGAGGTTTTACTTTTCTGTTTGTAGTTAATCTAGCCAAAGGTTTTTAATTTTATTTATTTTTTCAAAGAACCAACCTTTTTAATTGATTATCTGAATGATTCTTTTGTTTTCAAATTCATTTATTTCTGATTTAATTTTGGTTATATCTTTTCTTCTGCTAGGTTTGGGATTGCATTGCTCTTCATTTTCCATTTCCTTAAGATGATTCATTAGATTGTTGAAGTGCTGTTTTTCTGTTTTTCAGATGTAGATATCTGATGCAATAAATTTCACAATTGGTAAGTGTGGTGGAGTTCTATTCAATCTTTTAGAACTGCTTTTGTGATGTCCTGCAGGTTTTGGTAGCTTCATTGTTGTTATGTTTGAGAAATTTAATAATTTTGTCCTTTATCTCTTCTTTAACCCAGCTGTCATTCAGCATAAGGTAGTTTAAATTCTATGCCTTTGTGTGGGGATGAAAATTTTTGTTGGCATTGAGCTCCACTACTGCCTGTAGTCTGAGAAGATGCAAGGTATAATTTCAATTCTTATAATTTTTTGAGTTTTGTTTTGTGTCCTAGGATGTAATCTATTCTGGAGTATGTTCCATGTGGTGATAACATATACTCCTTAGCTTTGGAATGGTGTGTTCTATATATATCTATTAAGCCAATTTTGTTCCAGGGTTGTATTTAAGTCCCTCATATTTTTGTTTAGATGATCTAACCAGTTCAAAAAGAGGGGTGTTAAAGTTCCGAGTTATTATGGTGTTATAGAGCATCATATTGCTCAGACCAATCAATTTCTGTTTCATAAATCTGGGAGCATTTCAGTTGGGTGCCTAAGTATTTAGAATTAAGTTCCTTTGACCAGTATGAAGTGACCATCTTTTACTTTCTTAACTTTAGTTGCTTTAAATCCACATGTATCTGAAAATAAGACTGCAACCCCTCCTTTCTTCTGGTTTCCATTTGCCTGAAACATTGGTTTCCAACCCTTTACACTTGTTTTGTCTTTCTAGGTTAGATGTAATTCCTGGAGAAATCATATAGATGACTTTTGATTATTTTTATCCAACTGGCCTGCCTCTGCCTCTTCAGTGGGGAATTCAAGCCATTAGCATTTATTGAGAGAATTGTTAAGTGTGGTGGAGCCTGTTCATCTCATTTTGTGAAAGTCCATTGCTTAGATTTATCCTTTGTGCCATTGTAGAAACTAGGTTTTGTCCATTAGTTTCTGGGCATTGAGTTTATTGGTGGCCTATTGTGATGGTCAGTGTGGAGAATGAGTCAAAGTATTGCCTTCAGAGATGGTCTTAATGTGGCGAATTTCCTCGATGTTTGCATATCAGTAAAATATTTGATTTCTCCATCAATTTTCATGCTTAGTTTAGCATGATACAGAATTCTGGGAGGAAAATGGTTTTATTTAAGAAGGTTAAATGTAGATGACCTTTCTCTCTGCCTTGGAAATTTTCAACTAAGAAATCTGTTGTCCTGATGCATCTGCCCCTGTAGGTCAATTGGCTACTCCTGACTGCTTTCAGAATTTTCCCTTTTGTCTTAATTTTGGATAGGTTCATAACAATGTATCTTGGAGATGTTCTATTTGTGTTGAGATAACCCAGAATTCAACATCCATCTAAAAAGAATGTTTTAGAATCTTTTTTGGAATTTGGGGAGTTCTCATTTATGATATCCTTCATTGGAGCTTCCATTCTTTTGGGACATTCTTCTTCCTCTTCTGGAATACCTAAAATTCACATGTTTGAATACTTCATGAATTTCTGTAACTCTCTGAACAAATATTCCACTTTATCTCTCTTCTTTTCTGCCTCTTTAACTGCCTGTGCTAGCTCAAGAGCTTTATCCTCTAGGTCTAGGATACTTTCTTCTCCATAGTCTCATCTATTATTGATACTTTCTACTGCACAACAGAGTTGAATTGATTCCTCTAAGTCCTTAAACTCTGCCATATCCTTTCTGTATTCTTCAAATCTTTTATTCATTAATTTTCAACATTCTCATATATTCCCTTTATTGTT
>CAUYRH010125029.1:0-21384 GCA_963574655.1 Perodicticus potto | reverse complement strand
ATGACAGCATAGATAAAAATTTCATGTGCAAAAATAACAAATATCAAACCTTTTGCTATATATAACATTCATAAACATTAACTCTTGATAGATCATAGGCTTACCTATAAAGGGAAATCTTAAAGATTTTAGAAGAAAACATGAAAGAATATCTTTTACTATGTATATAGGCCAGGGTTCCTTGTACACATCACAAAAAGCATAACAATATGAAATTGATGAGGAAAATTTCCTCAAAATTAAAAACTCCTGCTAAAGACAACATTGGAAATAGAAAGGTCACTGACCGGGAGAGAACATTGTAAAATATATATCTGAAAAAAGATTCCTACTATTTAGGATACTAAAGAGTTTCTACAATCCAATAATGAAAGAATAAAAAATTAAAATGAACACAAGTCATATAGACAGTTTGGAAATCAATTTGGCAATTCCTCACCAAGTTTAACTTAGAGTTACCACGCAGCCTAGTAGTCCCACTCCTTGGTATTTACTTACCTAAGTAAACTGAAAACATATGCACATAGAAAGATGTACATTATGGAATAAAGTGTCCTTATTCATTGTTTCCCCAAACTGGAAACACCCTACATGTCTTTCAATAGGTAAATGGATAAGCAAACTGTAGTTCCATGGAATATTACTGAGCAATCAAGAAGAAAAGTGATTGATACATACAACAATATAGGTGAATTTTAAATACACTTTCTCTAAATGAAAGGAGAAAAACTACAAAGGCTATATATTGTATGGACTTGTTTATATGATATTCTGGAAAAAGCAGAACTATAGAGACAGAAACCAGATCTGTGGTTTCTAGAAGTTGGGGATAGAACAGAAGTTGATTACAACGGGATCACACAAAGGACCTTTCTGCACGATGGAACCATTGTTTGGTACTGTGGTTGGGGATACACGAGTATACATTTGCCAAAACCCACAGAACTGTACACCATGGAGAGTATCTTACTGTATGAAGATTTAAAACAATCACCTAGAATGGCTAGAGAACCCAGGATGGAATAAAATCTAGGGAAAATATATTTAACTATATTATAAATGTGATATAACTTCATTAAATGTGGAGAGGAAAGGAGCTGAATTAATAACTTCAGCTAACTGGTTTGTTTTGATACTATTTTGAAGGTAAAGATAAAAATAACTTTATATAATCACTGTACTTTAGTTAATAAGAATGTTTTTGACAGGGATATGGTTTAGCAATTATAAAACTACATTGTATGCACACCAGAGTTGAAAAACTAAACAAATGCATTCCAAAGAAAAATAACCAGGTTTCTCTACTATCGATAGAAGTAACAAATAAGCCATAAGGGCATTTTTGTCTTCTATTCCTCCTGTAACAAATTACCCTAAACTTAGTGTCTTAAAATAATACACATTTATTATTTTACAGTTCTGTAGGCTAGAATTCCCACATGGTTCTCAATGGGCTAAAATTCAGGTGTCACCACACTGTATTCCCTTTTAGTGGCTATAGTGAATAATCTGTTCCCTTGACTTTTCTGGCTTCTAGAGCCCACTCATATTTCTTGCCTAGTGTCACCCTTCTTACATCCTTAATGCTGGCAACGTCTTGTCTCTCTGTGTCTTTCTTGCATTGTCATATCTCCTTCTGACTCCCTCTTTGGTGCCCCTCATCCATCTTTAATGACTCTTGCGATATGTGGGACCCACCCAGATGACCCAGAATAATATTCCTATTTTGCGGCCAGCTGATTAGAAACCTGAATTTACACACATCCTTAATTCCTTTTTCCCAGGTAAGGTATCACATTTCCAGGCTTCGGGGATTAGGTATGAACACCTTTTAAGGGCCATTGTTCTGACTACCACCATAGGAATAAAAAAATAAGCCCTGTAGTGCTGTTATTAGAGTCAAAGATATCAGTGTAAACTAATATTTATTCTAATAGGTATAGGAAGATATAAAACAGAGATATGTATGCATATATATGTATAGATTTCTTAATTCTTAGGACTTAAAATAGTCCTAAGAACACCCCAGTAGCAACAAAAACTACTAGGCCCAGATCTTGGTTTCTAAATACTATTCTCCAATAAAAGCAGCTGGGATACTTCAGAGTAATAGATGACTTTAGGGTTGGGGCAGGGACTATATAAGACAAACTCAGATTAAATTCAGTGGCATGCCATTTCATAATTGCTAAGTCATGAAAGAAGCCCAGTGTAATTTTTAATCATTGGGTAGTGTCATAGTATAGCCGTGGTCCATGCCTGACTAGAATGGCTTGGGTATAGCTCTCCGTAAAGGCACAGAAATGAACATACTTTTAGTCCATGCAGATATTGAAATTAAAAAGAATTATTAATGAATTTTTAAAGTCTTTATTTTTGTTTCTGACTTCTTTTTGAGGTATCTGTGCTTAAATTTTATACTCACTGTAGGTATGAAGAAGGAAGGAGACGATATAGAGAAATTGATGCTATTAAGTGTTTTCAGAGGTGTGAGAATTGCAAAAGTCTTTCATTTCCTGAGAAAATATGTGGGAGGAAAAAGGATAATGCATTTAAATATTATATTCATTGTGAAGGAAACTGAAGTTTTCTAATCTTCACCTCTTTTTGGACCATCTAACTATAAAAAAAAATTCTGGTTCATGTTTTAAGTAAAATTGGAGTAATCTATATAGAATAGCCAATTAAATATGAATTCTAGCACCCCGTGTGGGTCTGAGTGCTGTAGCCTAGCTATGGTAGCTATACTATCATGAGCAAAGACATGGATCTGGAAACCCCTCAATTGTGTGGGTGACAGGGGTCCTGGGGAGAGTCAGGGTTAGAGAATGAGACTGGCAGGCTGAGAATGGCATCAAGAGCATTGGTGAGAAGGCAGATGGTAGAAGCCTAATATAGCCATTGGCATCTTGTAGGTGCAACAAGATCTAGTAAGAATATTTTGATGGATTGTGGAAGCTTGATGATGGTCACCTTCAAAGCAGGTGATATTTGTAATTCCAAGGAGAAGACAAAATAGCACTGGGTTAATCATTCTGTCAGCATGAAGACAGTCACAAATTATGATCTGGAACTGGTAAGAATAATTCAGGGTCCTAATCCTACAGGATCATGATATCATGAGACTAATTTAAAAGTATAGGAAAAAGACACAACTTACCTTATTGACACTGACAATATGACAAAGTGGGAACTTTGTTAGGTCAAGACACATGCCTGGTTTTCAAAACCGGGTCACAAGGATGTGGTTTAATGACAAACAACAGGAGTAACTTGACACTGGCTGTCAGAACATAAGGCTAGTGTTCCTCCTTGCCAAATCAAGATTGGTTCTTCAGAGACAAAATTAGAGGTGCATCTAAAGCTGGGTGGAGTTCAAAGGCCTCAGGTGTTGAGAAAAGGAAATGGAGCACTGGAAACCAGCAGGACCCAGCAGCGAGGGACCCCCACACTTTATTCAAGGTACAGAATAAGGAAGGCAGAGCATTCGAAGTCAGAACAAGTCAGAATCACTGAGACTCATGATAATAGGGATATCAAATTATCTTTTAAATAGTAACATTGTAGTACAGAAGTTATTACATTTGCCTCAAAAGACCATTGGTATGGGACATTGAGAAAATAGAACAGTGGTTCTCATCTGGGGATGATTTGCTTTCCCAAATATCTGGCAATTTCTGAAGACATTTTCTGTTTGTCACAGCTGTGGGTGTGGGGTTTGCTATTGTCATCTAATGAGTAGAGGCTAGGAATGATGTAAACTTCTTACAAAGGCAGAGGGTGGCTCTTTGCAACAGAGAATTAACCAGGCTAAGACGTCAGTCACAGTGCCAAGATTGAGAAAACTTGAAATGGCGATGGCTACTGCATAGTCTTGGTTGAATAATGAATTTATACGAGCTCTGCAATTCATTTGTGGATGCACATAAATTAATTCTAACATTGTTGTTGGCAAAACATGACCCTATTTGTGAGTAAATATACTATGTGTGTACTGCTCTGGAGATGGAGACTAACCCAACCAGCAAGCAGAGTGAAACTAGCCTAGATGACCTTTACGTATGGGCCTGGGAGGGAACTTGTGCTTCCAGCATGAGTGGCAGGCTGTCCCCAGTTATGACCTGGTGTCCTTGGGATTTTGTATAGCATTGACTTTTCTAACTACTCTGACTTTAGGTCTCTTTGTAACTTCTCTTGGAAAGAGCCTAAAGTGAAGGATTTATGTATTTCTTTTTTCTATGAATTTCTGCCTGCCAGTCTTGGTATATTCTGATATAGGTTTTCTGTGAGCCACAGAGATTTTGTGCAGGTTAAAGAAAATCATGCGGATGGAGTATTTGCGGTGGAGAATGGTGATGAGAGGTTGATAATTATTTTTATTTATTTTTTTATTTTTTGAGACAGGGTCTCATTTTGTCACCCTCGGTAGAGTGCTGTGACATCACAGCTTACAGCAACCTCAAACTCTTGGGCTCAAGCCTCCTAAATAGCTGGGACTACAGGCACCTGCCACAATCCCTGGCTATTTTTAAAGATGAGGTCTTGCTCTTGCTTAGCCTGGTTTTGAACCAGTGAGCTCAGGCAATCCAACCTCCTTAACCTCCCAGAGTCCTAGGGTTACAGGCATGAGCCACTGTGCCAGCCAGAGGTTGATAATTATTTTGAGAAGATTTGATGACTTTTAAAACAGCAACTGATTCCAAAGCTGAGACTTAAGGTCATTGCTCTAGCGTAAATGAATATTGCTAGAATTATTTTCAACCAATAAGCCTACTTAGGCTAGATTGTCAGGCAGTTTCCTCACCACTACTTCCTTTCTGTTATTGTTACTTTCATGGCTCCATTATTCAAGATGGCACCATATTGATGTGACCCTGTGAGCTACAGAGACTGTTAAAAGTTTGCCTCAAGGCTTCACTTACTCAGGTTTTATATATTGTTATCTTTATTCTATGGAAAAGAGAAAAATGAGGCCGTAAATAGGTATGTGAGATGTTCAAAGTGGTGTCAAATGCAGCATCTAAACTGCAGTGACCTGGGTCATGGGAGAGGTTTGTGGACAACTTAGAATTGTGAAACTATGAGAACACATTCTTTCCCCCTCTGTTCACCAAATCTGGTCTGATGAGCTGGAAATCAGCACAGCAAAGTAGTTAGAGTTTGTGGGCTCACAAATCAGGCACGCCCAAGTTGGAAACTCAGCTCTTCCACTTATTATTATGTAAAACCTTGGGTATATTGCATATAACATCTGTCTGCCTCAGTTTCCTTATCTGTGAATGGAATAAATTATTATGAGGATTAAATAGAATGTATGGCTCGTTTGACAGTGTTGGTAAGGACAAATAAGTGTTGATTGCTTGTTATCATCACTGTTATTGTTGATTACTTCAAACCACATATATTCTCTGTTTTGATTTTCTTATCACTCATAAGAAGGTGAACCGGAAGTTGGGTTTCAGGTAGATGGGGCTATTGGATAATCTTTAGTGCTTTTTCTCACTAAAGATAGATTTTCGTGTTTTTCCTTTGGGATTTTCCTTTATATTTTCTTGGCATGGGTGTATGTGGGTATATTACAAATAAAATTTTAAAATGGATAGCGATGCAGGTCAAATTCCAAGGGGGAAAATGCTTTATTAAGCCAAATATTAGTTGTAAGGAAATGGAAATGTGACTCCATTCTGTGTTGTATTAAAAGATGCAGTCATTCAAATCCTGGCACTGGGATCAGTGTGATGATTAGGAACCATTAGCATGTTTATGAAAATGAAAAGCTATGAAGAAGATCTTCCTGACTGGGCTCCATATTGATGGCTGAAGCAGTAGTTTTTGCATGGATCACCTGAAGTGCTTGTGAAGATACAGGTTCCTGGGCCCCCTGTTTTTGATACTCTTTGTGGAGAAGGAATTGGAAGGAATTGGAGAAGCTTGCACTTCTGATTGGGATTGGGGTACCAGTTTTTTTGGGAAGAGAGAGAGACAATGGGGAGAGTGGACACAATCAATTTGTACCAAGTAGGTGCTGTAATCTTGGCAAATCTATAATAATGAGGATTCTGTGCTAGAAAAGGAAATGTGCTAACTTTTCCACTGGGTTTATAATCTTGCAAAAATATTTTTATTTCTTTACTTTTTAAACAATGCAAATGGGAAAGATTGTCTCTAGGCAAAATTCACCTATTTAAATTTTTACCTGGAAAATTAATTGCATTTTGAATCAAAAAAGGAAGTCACCTGGCATTTAGGACTGACAATTCTATTTTTTTTTTAAATGCAAAGAAAATTAAATTTTGGAAAGGGACCCAGAAAAACCCAAAGATGAGAAAACAATGGTAGAATTTAGAATTTCAAACTTTAAGTAGAAAAACAATAGCAGGTTACCATAGCTAAATAAGTTTCCACCTACTTAAGTTTAAAAAATAGGAGAAAATTTAATACATTAAGAATGAATGCTAGTCATTTTATGTTTGGTTCACTTGATAAAATATACAGGAGGAGCCAGCTGTAAGTAAAGGTTGATTAGTTTCTATTATATGCCATATGTTTTTCTAGATTCTGGGGTTACAGAACTAAATTCAACAAAGCTCCTGCTTGTAATAGTCTATAGTGTAGGGAAGTGCAGAGCAGATGATCAGACAACGTAGGACCTGAGGCGGTAGAGATGCCACATGTTACTATATTATGCAGTTATAGCCACCGTTCAAGGAGTGCCTAATCTGTGGCATCGTGTTAAAGACTTGACTCTATGGGCGTGTGTGTGTGTTTAAACTCCAACTCTTATAATAGTCCTACTTTTATCCCCACTTTATAGATGAGAAATGAAGACTTAGATTTAGTCATCCAAGATCACAGAGCTAATTTTTAACAGAATTTATTTGAACTTGGCAGTCTGTATGACATGGAAATCTGTGCTCTTTTCTTTATAATGTTGTGACTTTTACTGTTCAATCTAATTCTTGTGTACTTTGTGTTAAGCTAATAAGCAATTTTTCATTTTTTTCCCCAGAAATATTTGGAAAGCTCCTTCGATTGAAAATATTTTATCAGTTGTTTATTTCTGAGGTGCAACATTTTAGAAGTGGAATATTAAAAAAGCGAGCTAGAACTCATAGCTCAACTCTCAACTTGAGACTTACTGCTTTGTACACATTGCTGGGAGAGATAGAAATATTAATGTCCATTACATCACAAGTGCCGACACATCCTCTCTGTTAAATGAATAATAAGTTTGCTTTATATAAATGTCTATTTCCTGTACACCCACTTGTTTATAGAAACAGTGAGTTGACAGTAGACTGAGGCAAGAAGATTGCTCAAGCCCAAGAGTTTGAGGTTGCAGTGAGCTATGATGCCATGACACTGTACCTATAGCACAGAGTGAGACTCTGTCTCAATAAATAAATAAATAAATAAATAATAAATAAATAAATAAATAAATAAAATAGTGAGTTGAGTCCAAAAGCACCTGGCAGAGGTTGGTACAATTTTACGGTCCTGAGTAAGTTTGTAGCTGATCTCTGGTACTAGGATTTGAAAGATTTGAATCAAAAATATATATATCCCTTCAGTGGAAAGAGAGAAGTCTCTGATCTGCCACAACCTACTAAATTTATGTTTTAAATATCTTCACATTTTATGTTGCAAAGGTTCTTCTGGGTCATGCTTTATAATACACAGTTGAATGGTACTATTATGGATGCTAGCTTCCTTCCAGGAGGTAGAATGAATACAACATAATCCATTCTGCCTTAATATGAGATATTAGAAGTGATGCTTCTGGCTATTAGGGGTAAATCATATCTGTGGAATGAATTAAGAGTTGGGCTGTTTGCAGTGTACTGACTTTGCTTGTTTCACAGCTGTATTCACTAAATCCAAACTTGGTGAAAGCTGTGCATATTAAATTTGATAACCCAATTCCAGCAAGTTACACATACAATAAAGCTTCTTTGAAAATTCTATGACATTTGTGTATTCTTGTTCTCTAATAACTGAGTCACTTTTAAATGAGGTGCCCGTACATAACCAGCTATTAGTGAAGGTGTTTCATAATTTATGACTTTTATTGAATTAGTTCAGGATTCAGTGCTCTTGTCTGATTTTATCTTAATTCTTTGGCATTGAGAAATCTGAGATTAGTGAGTAATTGTCGTCTTTCAATTGAATTTAATGATCTTTTGAGAAAATTCTACAATGCGCAGAACATCACAGAAGATGTAGTTGGTTTGAAAGGAGAAATGAGGAATCTAGAATCTCTAGAAATTACTGTCTATTGAAATAATAGCAAGCAAGATATCTGTATTGGACATTTCCCCATCATTTGCCAGAGGGCAACAACGTCCACAAAGCAAGCCACATAGGGGAAATAATATTTGATCATTTTTAAATTCCCCTGGACAGTAAGAGCCATTTTCTAGATGAATTTAAATATAAATTTTGCTCTCTGCTCAATTATTTCTAATATTTTCAAGCCTGGGTAATTAAAGAAAAATTACTTATTACTTTTTTTATCTCTCAACTCCAACGTTCTAAGTGGTCCCTTCTCATCTGTTCCCGTGGTCCCGTCACATCCTGAATCCCAGAACAAAGTTGCATCTGAAAGGAAAAGTGGGGGTATAAAGGAATTAGTAAAAAGTCTTTATGATAAATATTTAAAATTTTGGTTTCATTATTTTCAGATTTCTATAGTAGCTCAAACAATGCCTGACAGGAATTTGTTCACAATATTTTCAGTTCGAGGTATCTATAGACTTATACTTTAGTGATCTATTTCTCAAAATAGTTGGTTTCTTTTGAATGGGCTAAATATTATTTCCTGAAAATGTTTTGTCCTATTAATTTATTTAGTAAACTTCCCCTTTAAAAATGGATAATAAGAATGTAAACCAGGATTCAACCCAACATCATCTCTAATTCCAAGTTAGGGAAGTCTAAGTCAGTGATTTTGTTTTATTTTATTTATTTAATTTTTATTTAAGGTTAAGTCAGTAATTTTAAAAAGTGTAGCAGATTTACTCCAAATTCCTTGACATGATCTTTACACAGTCTAACATGTAATAAATACATGTATTTCATAAATCTGTCAAATATTATATATCAATAAAAATATATATGACACCCCCAATGATGTGTTAAATATAAAAATCTTCTTGCATATTATATTTGCATCATGTTAAACTTTTGTGTTGGTCATACATTTACTGTATTTTTAAAAGTTATTTGTGTGTTACATGGATAAATTCTGGAAAAGAAAGTGATAAAAATTAGGAAGTTCGCAGAAATATTAACCTTTTAAAAGGGCTTTGTGAAAGTAGCAAACCTATGATTGTGACTCAGAGGGGAGCTAGCTGAAATTCGGACAGCGTCTGTTCCCTTAGCTAAAATATCTTGTTTTTAGAAGATATATGTCTTACCTACATTGTATAGTTCAGAGCTTAAGTAGTTGTTCTTGTTTTTTTACAGTATGTGAGGAAGTGCCTATCAGTTAGCAGTCCGGGAAATGTAATGGGAATTGCTCTGATATTTACAACATTTTAAAATATTACAGTAGCAAGCTGGACAATATTGCATTTTAATTTTTCATGTCTTTACAATTGTTTTGATTTGCCTACAATTCAAATTATATTTTGTCCACATTTACCTTTTATAGCTAAAAGTTTTAGTTCATGCTTAAAATAATCTCATTTGGTTCTCACACTTTCTTCATTGGATCATAGCAGGTTTTAAGGGTAATTCGGGCCCACTGGAATTTGCATAATTGTGCTTTTATCAAGTCAAGGTGATATTTCATGGAGGTGAGATGTATAGCAAGATGTGGCTGTGCTTTAAATTGTTCTTTGAAGTGCTGAACAACTTTTATCTATTGCGGCATTGTGGATACGTTCTTGCCTTTCCTGTTTTTGTAATTTCTGTCACTTTTTTCTGAGTGAAAGGAAAGTTTCTGAGCACAACTGTACTTAGTGACAAGTTCTTGATTTACCCGCAAGTTAAATCATTAATAGAATGCCTGATAGATAGAGTATATGATAATAAAATGAAATTATAATTATAGCAGCTAATGCATAGTCTGTACTTTTGCGTACTAGGCTCTCTTTATTAAATGGTTTACATGAATTATTTTATTTAATCTTTATAGTTAAACCTACTGTGTGGCAGGAGAAGTTCAGGGATAAATTTGTGAGGATGAATGCAGACAACACCCAACTCACATTGACAAGACAAGGCGGAAGTGGGATACGTACCCAGATTTTGTCTAATGCCAAAATTCATGTGCTTAAAGACTGCATCCACCTCCATAAAACTAATTTCCTTGGAAGTCTATCTTCCTTAGCATTTAGAAATTTTAATGAGTCCAATGTCCCAACAAATCACCTGGAATAGACCACAAAATGACTTTAATTCTTTGAACCTTTTGATCCTTTGTTATTTATTAGCATACACTTTAAAGGGATTTAGGAAAAACCCCAATGACAGTAAAAATAAAATGCCATTCTTGAGAAACTTTACTAAGAAGAGTGTTTCAGCTGCATCCAGGTAAACACAAAAGATATAAAGTCTCCATCTTTTCTTATGGCCCAATAGTATTCCATGGTATACATAGACCACAGTTTCTTAATCCATTCATGGATTGATAGGCACTTGGGTTACTTCCACGTCTTGACAATTTTGAATTGAGCTGCAATAAACATTACAAAATGCCAGTTTATCTTGTTACTTGTTTTTTTTTTATTTTAAAGATGGGTCTTTGCAGTCCCATCAACTGTAAAAGTGTTTTCCTCTCTCCACATCTGCACCAATCTGCAGCTTTAGGACTTTGTGATGTGGGCTAATCTTACTGAGGTTAGGTGATGTCTCAGGGTAGTTTTGATTGGTATTTCTCTGATGATTAGGGATAATGAGCATTTTTTTTGTTTCTTAGCCATTCATCTATCTTCCTCAGAGAAGGTTCTGTTCATGTCTCTTGCCCAGTGATAGATGGGATTGTTTGCTTTTTTGGGTTGATTAATTTGAGTTCTCTAAGTCTCCTAGTTATCAAGCCTTTGTCAGATATGTAACACATAAATATCTTTTCCCATTCTGAAAGTTGTCTATTTGCTTTAAATGTTGTGTCCGTAGCTTTGCAGAAGATTTTCAGTTTAATTAAGTCCCATTTGTTTGTTTTCGTTTTTGTTGCAGTTGCCATCGAAGTCTTCTTCAAAGAATCTTTCCCCAGGCTGACATCCTCAAGAGTTTTCCCACACTTTCTCCTATGATTTTTATCATTTTATGTCTTAGGTTTAAATCTTTTATCCATCTCGAATCAATTTTTATAAGTGGTGAAAGGTGTGGGTCCAGTTTCAGTCTTGTATTCATGGTTGTCCAGTTCTTTTAGTACCATTTACTGAATAGGGAATCTTTTCCCCAGTCTTTGGAGAATCCTCAAAGAATTCAAATTAGATCTTCCATTTAGCCCCACAATCCCACTAGTAGGCATCCACACAGAAGAAAAAAAATCATTTTATTATAAAGACTTTTGCACTAGCTTGTTTATCACAGCTTAATTTACAATCACCAAGATGTGGAAACAGTCTAAATGCCCATCAATGCAGGAATGGATTAACAAACTCTGGTATATGTATCCCATGGAACATTATTTAGACATAAAAAAGATGGAGACTTTATATCTTTTGTATTAACCTGGATGGAGCTGAAACACATTCTTCTCAATAAAGTATCACAAGAATGGAAAAGCAAATATCCAATGTACTCAATACTAATATAAAGTCAGTGGACAATCTAATTCACGACCACGTAAGAGTAAAACTCATTTCAATTCAAGTTGGGTTGAGGCGGAATGAGAGAGGGGGAAGAAAGGAGGAGGGGCTTAAGGTGTTCCTACTTACTGGGCACAAGGTAGAGGTGTCTGGCACACCTTTTGGGTGTAGGACACAACTACAAGAGGGACTGTACCTAACAAATTAAAGTATTGTGGCTTGATAGTTTGTGCTCTCACATTTATTTAACCTGAATAAAAAAATAAATAAATAAATAAAGGTGGGTCTTGCTATGTTGCCCAGGCTGGAGTGCAGTGGCTATTCATAGAGCCAAACAGCACACTACAGCCTTGAACACCTGGGCTTAAGTTATCCTCCTGTCTGCCTCAGTCTCCTGAGTAGCTCATACTACAGGCATGAGCCACTACCCCAGGCTTGTTTGCTTTTTAAAACGTTGGCAGAGATTTATGGAATTCATTTAATTTTTAAAACATCCTAGCTTACTCTAACAAAGGCCTTCCTTAGGGAATGTGGCTCTGGGGACAAATTCTGCTGTGTGTCCTACTCTCTCCAGAACTCATCTTTTCCATCCATCCACTCTAGCCACAAGACAAGTTCATGTCCTAGAGGACACGGACTTTTTCCTTCAGCAGAGCCTTCATGTCTACCCTTCTGTGATTAGAACCCTCTTTCTCTGGTACTTGCAAAGACAGGATTCTTCCTGTTCTTCAAATTTCAGCGTAAACGCTATCTCATCCGAAAGTCCCTATCTGACCAATAAACTAATGTGCAACTATTGCTTGCTATTACCTTCTCACACACTCTTAACTTCTGCTGTCCATTTGTTGTCTTTCTCCCCTGTTAGATCCTAAGCTCCTTGAGCCATGTCTGTCTTATTGTAGCTCTAGCACTGACCAGAATCGCATGCAATAGGAACTCAGTAAATATTTGAGAAATGAATGAATGAATGAATAGGAGAGCTCTGAGAAGGAAAAGAAGTAGTTAAAAGGAACAAAATATAGTAAAGTAACTTTTAAGTCATAGTCTGAGCAGAGCTCATTGTGATAACCAACAGCAAGGGAAAGGGGCAGCCATTTGTCTTTAACATGAAAAATCCCAGATTTGAAACTGAACAAGGGTGTCCCCAGCTCATTCTCTGAGAAACAGCTCTATCCATGGTCACTTCTTGAAATAAGGCAAATTCCAGGCTTTACATGTGCTGTGTCCCAGACAAGGCTGATTGCGCCTTGTCATAGAAAATGAAGACTGGTTTGTGGCACTTAATGCATTCTAGTTTGTCTCTATTTTATTCCTCCAAGACTGCAGAATTCAAAATAAATGACATGTTTTAAAGTACTTTTCTTTATTTTGAAAAATGCTATCATTAGAGTTAAAATTTAAGTTTATGCTGTTCACATTACTCTATTGCATTAAAGCGTTCAGAGCTATATAGGTTTAGAGAGAAAAACATAATTAAATATAAATAACAGATGCCAGGGAACAAAGGTTAAAAAAGAGGAAATGTTAAATTATAATGGCAATAAAGCAAAAAATAATAGACATGAAGTAAACCTACATCTACCACAAAACTCCCATCTTTAAAGGCTGGGTTGGAAAAAACACAGAAATAAGAATTAACTAATTGATTGCCAAAAAATATGGAAATCAGTTATTATTTTAAGGAAATGATATAAGGAGAAAACTAGAATTTGGAGGAGGTGAGGTTAAACCAGTGTCCCTGCAAGCAGCTGAGAATTGAGAAAGTACAAAGTGAAGACTTCCTTATCTGAAAGTACTGGGCCCTGGAACAAGGCATTTCCACGTGAGTCCACTTAAAATGCGAACAAATGGGGTGGGAGTGTCAGCTCATAAATGTATTCCTAGCACTTTGGGAGTGGAGGCGAGTGGATTGCCTCAGTTTAGGAGTTCAAGCCTGAGCAAAGAGCGAGACCCTATCTCTACAAAAAGTAGAAAAAAAACCCCACCCCAAAGTAGATGAGCATAGTGGCACATACCTGTAGTCCCAGCTACTCAGAAGGCTGAGCCAAGAGGATGACTTGAAGTATTTAAGATTGATAGTATTTAAGATTGATAAGCAGTATTTTAGATTGATTGTCTCATTGGTTTAGCTTTCCATGGCCTGGGAATTAACTCCCCTACTATGTACACTTTGCAATTATCAAGAAGGGTAGTTTCACTGCAAGCTGTTCTGTGACATGTCTGGAGAGGATGGAAAATAAAATTTAAAGCAGTTTAGCACAAGTCTTTGGGAATTTGATTTTTGGTTATTTTCAACAATTAATTTACTTGGGTATATATATTTTTCAATTTATAATGAAGTGATGGTTAAAGTTACACTAAAGAACAAGGACTTTGGTTTTATGCCTAGCTATTTAGTTTCAGGAAGATATTGACCACTTTTGCCTTGATGTAGGGAAAACAGTTCAAAGGAAATGAATATCTTTTTATAAAGTAATATTTTCAATTTCACTATTAGGTAAATGGTAAATAAAAGTGTTCAGCCTTATTTATACCTTAGCTGAAAGAATAATAATTTTCTGATTTATAGCTTTGATTCTATAGATTTAATAAGATGCCAAGACATAAAAATGTTAACTTTACCTGGGTTCCTAAAATGAATTTCACGATGCATAAAATTCTGATATATGTATAGACATTTATGTGCAGTTTGACAATTAAGTTTGTGAACTATCCTAGAAATAGTGCTCCATACCTCATTGTGGACCTTTTAAATATACCCCTTGGGAAGCTATGCACTGATGCCAGTGACTAGTCCACCCTTCAAAGCAATTTTGGAATTTTTTCTGGAATGGCCATCAGTGGCATCCTTGTATGCAGTCTGACAATTTAGTTCTTGAATTTGCCTCTGTGAGCTTATGTTGACAGCCCTATATAAACAACTCAGTAAGATTTCATAACCTTGATATATCAATGTCTCATCTTGCTGAATGGTGTTCATTATTGTCATTGTGTGGTTTTGCATGTTGTACAATGGCAGTTCTGATGGTCATTATGGAAAAGTAGTGCTAAAATTGCTTTGAAGGGTGAACTAGGTGCTGGCATCGGTATATAGCTTCCCAAAGAGAGTACTTTGAAGATGACTGCAGTGATATTCAGCAATGAGGTCTATAGATTTTTTTAGGATGAGTTCATAAACTTAATGGTCAAATCTGGTATATTATCAACTTGTAGGAAGAAATAATCCCAATTTATTAGTTTGGGTATGGTGAAGGAGTCCTTTTTAAGTCATATGATTAATATTAATAATGGAGTTATTATAAGACCTTAATTTTTGTGGGGTTTTTGTCAATTTTTTTCCTTATTGCACTCAGAGAGTACCTATTGTTTACTTCTTTGCTGAGTCTTCTGCTGTGCCAGCTGCCATCCAGAAGCTTACTGGAGAACAGATTACAGTAGATGTAAAGGAAGCAGTCCGTATGACAGGGAACATTTTTTTCTTGCTTGCTCCTAGGAAAGCTATGTAGTGTCATAGAAAGAATGTGGTCTTTGGAATCTGACAGACTCTTGCTTAAACCTCATCCTTGCATCACTAGCTGTATGTAATCAAAGGAACTAGCTTACTGAATCTCCGTTTTCTTACCTATAAAGTAGGAATAATGATATCTACCTTACAAGACTGTTGCAAAAGTTAGAAATAAAACAAGGGTCTTCAAAGGGTTAATGGAAAATATGTGTTATGTAAACCTATCCATGGAGTTAATTTTTTTTTTTTGCATTAAAATAAACTGGTATCAATGTTGTAACAAGTCTGATCAGGATCTAGTTTGAGATGCTAAGAAAGATATCAGTTTGGAAAGAACCTTTATGAAAGAAATATGAGTGATTAAGAAAATGCCATGAAGGCTATGTTTAACAGTTTGACCAAAATATTTCAGATTGTATATGAAGTCAGCACATTGTGCCCCGTGATTGCAATAATGTACACAATTATGATTTAATAAAATTATTAAAAAAAAGTTACACAAAATAGATTGATTTCTAATTAAGAATAAAGGGAAGATTTTACAACCAAAAAAAAAGAAAAAAAGAAATATGAATTCTGCTAAAAGTAAAGTAAGGACAAACATCAAGTTTATGATGATGCAGGGGGTGGAAGAAAGGTTAAATCATTGATGCTGTACATCTCAACTAGTTCATCTTATACAATTCTGAGTGAAAAATTCCAGTGGAGCAAACTTTTCATTCAATGGGTACCAAACTCATTGTGCCCAGATCAGATACAGACTAGGTCAGAGCTTTCAAGGAAATTTTAAACATCTTGAAGAATTTCCTTGAAGAATTGTAACAGGAGGTGAAATGTGTCTTTACCAATACAATCTTGAAGACAAAGCACTATCAAACCAATGGCTACCAAGAGATGGAAGTGGTCCACTCAAAGCAAAAGAAGAATGGTCAAGAGCAAATGTCATGGAAACAGTTTTTTGGAATGCTCAAAGTATTTTATTTGTTAACTTTCTGGAGTGCCTATGAACCATACCATCTGCTGATTATGAGAGTGTTTAAGGAATGTTAGCCAAAAATTTAGTAGAAAAATAGTTTGGAAAATTTCTCTAGAGAGTTTTACTTCACCTCAATAATGCTTTTGCTCATTCCTTTTAGCAAACAAGAGCAATTTTGTGAGAGTTTTGATGGGAAATCATTAGGCATCCTTCTTAAGGTCCTGATTTGGCTCCTTCTGACTTCTTTTTTGCTTCTTAATTTTAAAAACTTTTTTACACGATACTCATTTTTCTTCAGTTAGTAATGTAAAAACAACTGGATTAGCATTGTTAAAATCTCAGGCTCTCAGTTTTTGAGGGATACATAAAATGGCTGGTATTATTGATTATAAAAGAGCCTTGAACTTGAATGGCATTCATATTGAGAAAGTTTATACTTTTATTTTTATCTTTTAATTCCATTTTCAATGAAGTTTTTGAAGTCTTCTTATAGACATTAAATACTTAGAAGGTTTACAATAAATGGTGGATATTATTATTCTTAATTTGCCATGTTGAAAGGAACTTTTCAATAAAGACATCACTTTGGTAAGAATGAACGGTAAACACAATATTAGGTGAAGCAGCAGGTTTCCTGGTTGATAGCTGCTAGGCTGTCTAGAAAACAGTGATACAGTCAAAATGACTCAGCTTTAAGGTCTTGACATGGGACTATCCTCCAAATAATCCTACTGATGTCAGATTTCATTTCTCAACTCTGGATGATTATCAGGATAGTTGGAGGAACTATTTGGTGTCATCCCCAAACTGAATTAGAATCTCCAGGTTCCAATCTGAGTTTATATCTGGGGGTAGAAAATCTGAACTTTAAAAAACCTGCCAGATGATTCTGATAATCAGTCAGCTTTGGAAACTACTTTGAAAGATTCAGACCCAGATTTTCCAGATCAACTTTAGGCATCATTAGATGAGTAGCTATACGTTATTCTTAAGACCTCCTCACTTTTTTTGTATCTATTATACTTTCCACTATGAACAAAGTTAACATAATTCCTTAATATTATCTAAATTCAATCCATATTTGCATTGCCTAAATTATCTCAAAAATGTTTTATTATGTTTTGTTTTGTTTGAATCCATATCCAAAAAAAGCCCATACATTGCATTTGGTTGATATATTCCTTAAGTTTTTCTTCTTTTTTTTACATCATTGATTTGTTTGAGACACTGTGTCATTTACACTATAGAGTGTTTCATAATTTGGATTTAACTGTCTTCTCATTGTGTCATTTAACTTGTTGCTCTATCTTTGCATTTTCTGTAAAATGGTAATTTCATATGAAGACTTTATTTGATTCAGGTTCAATCTATTTTCAGATTATATATTTTTAATATTTTCCAATTCACTGTAGTAGTCATTCTTTTCAATGCAAATTGGACCAACTTAGGTCAGTGGGAAATCCTTTACACTGGCTCTAGTGTCCTTTGATACAATCTAATGTCTTTGTTTTTTAGTACAGTAAGATATCTCAGAATCATCTTGCTGAGTATCTAGGGCATAATTCATAGGAGGAGCCTTGTTTCATTTCAATGAGGAATGGTATTAGAGGTCATAATCTGAGTGCTAAGAGAGTTCATTGCTACTACACTATCATTGCATTGAGCCTTTCAGAAGGTGGACTTAGGAAATACATACTTAAAATAAATCATGAGTTTAGACTGACATTTCCAATTCAAATTTAAGATTACTGAAGTTTTTCTTAATTTGCTTGATTTTATACTTGTATTTCTTTAGTCTTATGCTGAAAATTTGAAGCCATATATTCTAACCTGTATTGTTAGGGCCTAAGTCTGTCTGCTGTCACATCCATTCTTCACCCATTCCCTGGTTTGCCTTTTATTGGGGGGGATGATCCCCTACTGAAGTCTGCATTTTTCTGGTTTTCTGTCAACTGGCTTCCAGTTGGTCTTTGTCACTGGTAGGAGATAAGTGGATGGGAAGGAGAAAAATTTCACATTATTTCTTCCCTTCTGTCTCTGCCTTATGAATCATCTCTGGCACTGGTGATTTCTCTTCTGAGTCTTAGCTCTGCTTTCCTGGTTTGCCATGGTTTCAGCTTTCACTGGGTGACTGTAGCCCTTGATCTGGTTGTACTAGCTTCACCCTTTCTCTCTGGCTTTGGTAGTGACTTCTTTTTGGCACTATTCTCTGGGTTTCCCCACTGCCCTCTGACTTTTCAGCTCTTCTGTTACCCATGTAACTAATTCCCTATATTATAGTCTTTCTGTTTTAAATATTCAGGTCATTTCTACTACTTGCTTAGATTCTGATGTAATAGTGTTGCTTAATAATTTGACATTTTGTTTTAACAACAAAATGTTGTGAGTTTTTAACTGCTTGGAGCTTGCAAACTGAATCCTGGCACTCATCATCATTATCACAAGGCATTTATCAACCATCACACAGTGTATATCATGTCATACATTTAAAGTTCAACTGTTAGATTCTGTCTAATTATACTTCCTCTCTGGCTTCTGAATTTGTCATCCCCACTGCTATCACCCCACTTCAGGCCATTATCACAGCCTTCTTAAATATTGCAATAACTTCACAACTCTTTCTACACCTCCAGTTCCTCTATCCTACTGTCTATTTTAATATATGCAGACAGAGTTATTTTTATAAAGTACAGCTATGATAATGTTGCACCATCACTAAGAAAGAAAATCTACCATGGCTCTCTATCAGCTACCAAATTAAGCATAAACTTTTTGCACTGGCCTTCAACATTCTCCACAAAATATCCCAAACTCACCTCTATGCTGAGTCTATATTTGTGTAGTCATACTTAAGCCTATTGATCCATTGATATGGGAAATCTTTGGAAGCCAGAAAGATAGCCCTGACTTTGCCAAAGAGGATGAGTTGTTTGGAATGTTTTGTGGAGAGACCAAATTAAACTGTGCTAAAAGTTAGTAAGCAAATTTGGGTGTCACCATCATGGAAATGGTTCCTTCTGCATTTATTAGACAGAATTCTTCTATAAAGAATTTTCTCCCATTCACTATTTTGATTACTCTGAACTACTGAAAAGGCATGTTGAAATATTCGATTTTTCTCTTTTTACTATCAAATTTTCCTGGTAATGGATTTGTGCCCAAGCATGTTATAATAGTTACCATGGCATTTTTAGTACTATTTAACGTTATGAATTTATAAATCATTATATATTTCATTTGTCCTTATTCATTTGCATTCCTCTTCTAGATGCACATTGCCCATCCTGGTTAATGAGTCCATCTTTTTTAGATTTTAAAACAGATATTACTATGAATAAGTCCTTAAAGATAAAATGACATTTATATTTTATAGGCTTGTTTATTCTAGTTTGAGTTCTGGGTCCCTCTGGACTCATTTTAGAAGCAAAATGTTAGTGATTAAAGAAGCTACTTACTCTCAGAGAAGGTCGTTGTTGACACTTAATTTTATTGTCACTGCGGGCTCACTCTTTGTCATAGGCACTATTAATTCATTTATTCATGTTTGTTGAACCTTTTAATACTAGGTACTAGGGATATGGTAGTAAATAATATGAGCATGGCTATATTCTTGTGAAGTTCAAATCCAACTGGAGGTGTAGACCTTGAACAATTATTTATGAAAATAATGATATAATACAATTCCCAATGGAAGCAGGTATAATGAAAAAGAAACTTAGAATGCTATAAGAATCTTTGTCAGGGGGATTTGATTTGCTGGAAGATGAGGCAAGTAGGGCTCTCCTGAGGACATGATGTTTAAGTAGAAATCTGAATGATGAGCAAGATTTAGGTGATGTGTGTGTTTAAGTGGAAGACACAGCAGGTGAGAAGATCTTAAACAGAGAAGAAGCAAAGTCTCTTCAAGGACTGAAAAAGCTACTGTGGCTGGAGTATGAGACCCTCTCTGTCATAGTAAGGACTGCACAGTTTTTAGAGGGCAGGTACAATCAGATCTGCACTCAGCTGGCATGGGGGAAAATACACTGGAAGGTCACAAGTATGCTTGCTGAGATGTTATAATAGATCTGGGTGCGAGAATGAGGTGTAGACCTATAGAGTGCAGGTGTAAATGTGATATCTGAAGACTCAGATGTTTTGAAAGTAAACAGAACATGGTGATTATATGAATGTGAGGGTGGAGGAATATGAAAGTGGGAAAGCATGATGCCAAGATTTCATATAACTTGAGAACTTGCTTTGAGAAGTTTGGGCTGGATGGAAAGAGAGACTAGGCATTGATTTTTTAAAAAATAAAAAAATAAAAAATAAAAAATAAAAAATTTTATTAAAAATAACATATAATAATGTGTGCCTATTTAAAGTATATATTTGATGAGTTTTGGCAAATGTATAAATGTACATACTACCAGCACAATTGACATATAACATTTTCCCATCATATGGCAAGTTTTTTACACCCTTTTGCAGTCCCCTCACCTTACTCTTGCCCCAGGAAATCATGGATTTGTTTTTATACCAGATATTAGATTTGCCCTTTCTACTGGAATGTCAATAAATGGAATTACATTGTATATAGTATTTTGGGACCAGCTTTTTTTTTTTTGCTCAGTATTACAGTTTATTATTATTATTATTTTAATTTTTTTTTTTTTTTGAGACAGAGCCTCAAGCTGTCCCCCTGGGTAGAGTGCCGTGGCATCACAGCTCACAGCAACCTCCAATTCCTGGGCTCAAGCGAGTCTCCTGCCTCCGCCTCCCAAGTAGCTAGGACTAGAGGCGCCTACCACAACGCCTGGCCATTTTTTGGTTCAGCCATCATTGTTGTTTGGCAGGCCCAGGCTGGATTCGAACCTGCCAACTCAGGTGTACGTGGCTAGCGCCTTAGTCACCTGAGCCACAGGCACTGAGCCATACAGTTTGTTATTATTATTATTATTTTTATTAAGTCAAATACACATAGATCATGAATACATTTATGCATATGTGGGGTACAATGTGTTGATTTTTTTTTTATGCAATCTGACGTGGTTACATCAAACCAATCAACATAGCTTTTGCCTCATTTACTTGATTATTGTGTTAAGACGTTTATGTTCTACACTTGACAGATTTGACTTGTACCCTTGCAATATGCTCCAAAGGTG
>CAUYRH010125028.1:0-17473 GCA_963574655.1 Perodicticus potto | reverse complement strand
GCCCGGGGCCCTTCTCCCTGAGCGGCTGAGGGACCCTGGCGCGCCAGCAATAAACGCCTCTTGCTTTTGCATCGACCTGAGTGTAGTGACTCTCCTTGGGGGCTGCAATCCCAACATTAGACCCCCTCTCGGGTCTAACACCCACACTGTCCAAGTCCGGCTCACAGAAGAACTGAGGAGCCTCAGAGGGTCCGTGTCCAGGCTCCGCACCGACCAAATCGGGCTGACAGAGGCACTGAGGAGCCTCACAGGGTCTGTGTCGGGGCTCCCGCACCGACCAAGTCGGGCTGACGGAGGATCTGAGGAGCCTCAGAGGCTCCCGTGCCGGGTCTCCCCCACTGACCAAGTCGGGATGACGGAGCTGACTAAGGAGCGTCAGAGGCACCCGTGTCAGGGCTCCCACACCGACCAAGTTGGGCTGACTGAGGATCTGAGGAGCGTCAGAGGCACCCGTGTCAGGGCTCCCACACCGACCAAGTCAAGCTGACAGGATCTGAGTAGCCTCAGAGGCTCCCGTGCCGGGCCTCCCCCACTGACCAAGTCAGGATGACGGAGGCTCTGAGGAGCGTCAGAGGCACCCGTGTCGGGGCTCCCGCACCCACCAAGTCGGGCTGACGGAGGCTCTGAGGAGCCTCAGAGGGTCCGTGTGGGGGCTCTGGCACTGTCCAAGTCGAGCTGACAGAAGAACTGAGGAGCCTCAGGGGCACCCGTGTTGGGCTCCCGCCCTGTCCACGACTGAGGAGTGTCAGAGGCACCCGTGTCGGGGCTCCCGCACCGACCAAGTCAGGCTGACAGAGGATCTGAGGAGCCTCAGAGGCACCCGTGTCGGGGCTCCCACACCAACCAAGTCAAGCTGACAGAGGATCTGAGGAGCGTCAGAGGCACCCGTGTCGGGGCTCCCACACCGACCAAGTCGAGCTGACGGAGGATCCGAGGAGCGTCAGAGGCACCCGTGTCAGGGCTCCCACACCGACCAAGTCGAGCTGACAGGATCTGAGGAGCGTCAGAGGCACCCGTGTCAGGGCTCCCACACCGACCAAGTCGAGCTGACAGGATATGAGTAGCCTCAGAGGCTCCCGTGCCGGGCCTCCCCCACTGACCAAGTCAGGATGATGGAGCTGACTAAGGAGCCTCAGAGGCACCCGTGTCGGGGCTCCCACACCAACCAAGTCGGGCTGACTGAGGATCTGAGGAGCGTCAGAGGCACCCGTGTCGGGGCTCCCACACCGACCAAGTCGAGCTGACGGAGGATCCGAGGAGCCTCAGGGGGTCGGTGTCCTGGCTCCCGCACTGTCCAAGTCGGGCTGACGGAGGATCTGAGGAGCCTCAGAGGCTCGCGGGTCGGGGCTCCCACACCGACCAAGTCGGGCTGACAGAGCTGTCTGTGCCCAGACATAAATCATGGTACCTGGTTTCTGTTTTTATAGGTTTGTGTCAGAAGCTAAAGGACAGGTTTCCAGAAAGAAGGAACCAACCTTCTGTGGGTGGCTGTTCCGTTTTCCAGTGGGGTTTCTAAGTGGTGCCTGGTTTCATCACATCTCCTTTATGAAAGAAGTGTCCCTACCTCTGCTACACAAATACAGGAAGTTAGCAGCACTTTTTCTTGTAAAACACAGAAATGTAATTTATCTTTTTGAAACATTTGTATTTGTTTATTTCATTAAAATTAATTTTTATCAATTTTTTTCTATCATCAAAACCAATTATGCCATAGCTGCCAATTGGCAACCATCTTAAGGAATAATCATTTGAACAGAACTTATTTCCCTTTAAGAGCAAGTGGTGCATGGAAGGAAAAAGGCCATCATATAACATGCTGAGGTCTTCTCAAAATTTAACGTAAAAACATAAGTGACTCAGAGAAACAAATACGGTAACTAAACTAATCAGGTGTTTCTATATGAGTACACTGTTTTAAAATGATCAAAACTCTCTGTTTTAAAGGTGTGTTATATTTTGTACATAATGTTTGTTTCCAAATCATTTTCAGCTACAGAGACATTCAAGTGCTGAAAATACTGTAGGTTAGGTCCATCTTGTCTACCCCAGGCCCAAGTCCTACCTGACCTGGAACATATTATAATATTAATATCAGAGGAGAGGCCAAGGCCTCATCACTACAAGGTTCCTTGTGAGGACTCGATGTTGTCTAATGTGCCTTCTCTCAACAGTAACCCGAAACAAGACGTCACCAGACACGGGGCCTCACGGAGAAAGAGAAAAGGGTCTCGCAGGAAGGGAGACCTGGTCACAACCTTCATTCACACCCCTATCCAGCAAACCACAGCCCTGCCCTTGTCACTGGCTGTGAAGGCAGTTGGCTTCCTGACATGACGCCGGCAAGGAGCGGGCAGGGCTGCAGGGAGTGCGCTGATGGCCACTCTCTGAGGACAGTGGAGGACGAGAAAGTCAGGACGTTGAAAATAAATAATACAACTCACTTTCTGATGTAAAGCACCAAGGATTTCAGAAGGGAATGCAAATCCAGCATAAAAGACCTTTGTTTCCTTTTCTTGTATTTTGACATTTTCCTAGAATCACTTGATAGCACTCACATTAAGCTTCATTTCAGATTCCCATCCAAAGTCAAACCACCAAATGCAGCAGAGTGTGACAAAACTTTCCAAAGGACAAGGAAGACCAGAATGAGCATTTTTGCTTGATTTTTCATTTAGTGCCTTCCAGAAAAGACCATTTAAAAAAAATTAAAGGTGACATTAAAAAAAGCAAACTTTGTGCTAAAAAACTACATTCATTGTTCTACTATTATAAAAATATAGGATAGAATATTTAATTTTTAATAAACTCTCCAGCTAGTCTTACAGTTAAAATTATTGTGTGTGTGTGCTTTATTCCATCACTGATACAGCTTCCCAATGTAAAATGACTCTAAGTATGAATATGAACACTATTAGTAGGAGTCACCTGTCAGATGTAGTGAGGAGACTTTTCACAGGCTGTGGAGCGGGGCTATAGTCACAATGCATGCTATGCAGTTGCAATAATTGTGTAAATGCAACCTTCTTATAGAATTTCACACTGCTCATTCTTAAAGCATGAAAGTGTGTTTGAAGGATAATGCTAATGGGATGAGCTATATATTCCAAAGATTGCACATCAAGGATCTCAGAATAAAGAAAAAAAATCTAGAAAACACAGCATGGTAAAGCCTGTTTCCTCTCTGAGGTTGCATTAGACTTATTAAAAAAAAAAAAAGAAAAGAAAAAGAAAGAAAGAAAAAGAAAAAAAAACAGGAAGGAAATTAAATTTCTACTTTCACAGGCAATAATGTGTTGTACAATTTGCAATTAAAAATAAATTAGGCACAAAGTCTGCAACAGATTGTTTTTAAACTTTCATTAAACCTCTTGAGTTATGCTGCTCCATGCAATGTGCTAACAGAAATGCTAGGGTTGAAATGAGTTTCTGGCAGATGAAATAAAACTATGTCTTCAATCTACAAAAATTTAATTTACAGCTTCGCTGATTGGATGTAGCATTTTAACACCCATTTTGGAGGTTTAAGAACAGCAAGTGCCATAATCCTCCGAGTATTTTGATCACTAGCACACAAGCATGTAACATACTTTGTGTTCAAGGGGAACCTTTATCCAGGATGCAAAGCTGGTGCTGAATTATAATCACATTCAAAAAGATTGCAAGCCTGTGGGTATTCAGCTTTGCACTCTCAAGCTTAGCCAAGAAGATTTAAGCAACCTACTCTGGGACCATACGGTTGATCTGATAAGAGTATTCTGAGACCTTGAAGTTTATTTTTATCAGAAGTTTCCCATTCAAGGTCTCAAACATTAGACCTTTTTAGTGCTAATCAAAAGTGTTCCCTTGCACGTTTCAGCAATGACACTTACAAGCAGATGGAATTCATGTGAGAGAGAGAGGAAGAGAGAACGAGGGGAAGGGAATAGGCACAATAGTTTACCCCCTAAATAAAAGAAAATCTTGAAGGCCTAAAAACAACTCTGATGTCTTAGATGTTATTCTGGATTTCTTTGCTGTATTTGTCTGAAAAAGATTTGTCAGATATTTTCACTACTCAATTTAAATAACTTCAGTTATTTAAAAGACAGATGCCATCTGTATCATAAAGCAGTCAACTATTTTGCTGAACTTTTATTCCTTCAAATGAATCAGTAAGTTATTTAGGGAGCAGGTGTTGCTCATATTCAGTCTCTGATATAAGATACAAGGATAAAATAGAAATAGAGTTCGAGATGTATTTTTACATATTCTTTCATAACAAAGATAATTGAACATTTGCAAATTAAAATGCAACTAAAGAATAGCATCAAATAATCATACCTAAATTTCTCTCTCTTGAGAACCTAACAAAATAAAGATACAAACAGCTGAGGGCTCCTGGGACACCTTGATCAAGTCTTGAGCCTAACGTCTTGTGATCTTCTTTTTTTGCTCTTTTGTAATGAAAGAGTGTTTTGGAAGTTGTTTCTTACATCGAAGAAGATAACTTAGAAAACGAAGGTAATTTTACACCAGTCTATACATTTTCACTTATTTAATATTGCTGAGATTTTTTCCTCCTTTTTTAACCAAAAAAAAAAAAAGCAGATGTAATTCAACCTGGAAATATTTTGCTGTATGTCTGAGAGAGAATTTTTTCCTCCTTCAATTAATATGAAATGAAATATGATAGACGTTTCCCACACGTAAGTTTTTTAAAAACACAGAGTAAGAAATGGCACAACTGATCTATTCGTGGTCATTGAGGCTTAGTGCAGGTCTATTTTGCCCTCTTTCATCGATGTTTGGTGGCCTCACTGCCTGAGCAGGACAGTAGGCATAATTTATAGTCAGAATCAGGGAGAGGATGGGGTTTGGCCTAGACTGGACCACCCAGGGAAAGGTGGCATCCGAGTTGGAGGTAGCTAGCCTATAACCTGAGGGGACCTTTGCAATTCTCTACTTGCAATTGATGAGCCCTGTTGACAGGTCAAGCCAGGTGGCGGGCCCAGTGAAGACATATCTGGAAATACAGCCTCTGGAAGATCTATAAAGATCTTTGGCAAGCGGGAAGAAAAGTCAGAGATGAACTTCTGGATTTAGGATTCAGATAGGGTCTGAGAATAGAAGTAGGGATACAGTTGTCTCATAAGGTGATTAGGAATAGCTTTAGAATCTTGAAACAAAAGGACAGCCTTCACAGAGGCACCCCTTATACACCTGCAACCATGGGGCGTGGGGTAGCTAGTGAGCTTCAATGACAGTTTCTGGCAGTCTTTGAGGTGTTGTCAAGCTAAGGCTTAGAATAATCCCATTTTCACCATCCCGCCCTTTTCCAAGAGTGTTAGACAACCTTCGTTAGGTCCCTGTCCTTGCAAAAGGGCTTGTTCTTCCAGGATTTCCGCAGATTTTAAAGGATAAAAAGGTGGCTATAAAGGTCTCCCTGACCAATTCAAAACTGAGGACAAAAGACATGTGATGGTGGGTGAGCACGGCATACCCTGCAGCTGAGTCAGCCTGGCTGAATAAAGTAATGAGGTGCACAGTCACAGCAGATGCACTCCACGCCCTCATCATGTTTGCTCTCTCTATGTGACACCACTGAGGAGTGCAAACCCCTCTCCTCTCTCAGTTCCTGAAACTTGGCCCCGTGTCGCTCACCCTGATGCATCTTCGTCTCTCTCAGGTGTTGTTGTTCTGCTGAGATACAGAGCTGCATTTCAGGGGCCAATCGGACAGATCAAATCTGATGTTTTTAGGTACTTGAAAGCTAAAATGTCTCAAATTGGACTCCTTTTTCTTTCTTTCCACTCCATGCCCTCCCTACACCACCATTGGTGGGCTTGAGTCATTCTCTGTCATCTTCATGTTGGTTAATCGTGCAATTAACTACCCAAAGTAGACACGCCATTGCTGATTTCAAACCTTTGCTCTCCTCCTCAGCCCTAACATCTAAGGTCGTAAGGTCCTGTTCATTCAGCCTCAAAAATGTCTCTGAGGCCTGGCGTGGCTTCTCTGATCCCTTTGCTTGTATCTTGGGCCTACCCATCATCTTCCCATCAAATCTTTGCAATAGCTCTGCTCTCTGACTCCTCCGTCAGCAGTTCCATTCTCAAAATAAGGTCTAAGAGGAGCGAGTCAGCTTCACACTCGCTGGAAACAGCAGCTCTCAGGCCCCACCCAGACCTAGTGAGTAAAAAACTCTGGCTGCGGGCCTAGTAGCCTTTATGCTCAACAAATTCTCCAGATGAGTCTGATGAATGCTGAAGCTGAGAATCACTGAGATAGCTGATCTCTGTTCAGAGGGCTGAACGATTCTCTATGCAATAAATCCAAGCACGTCATCCCTGCCATGCACAGAACCACTGGAAACCAGTAGACTAGCCAGTGTCTGAAGCAAAGCTCGTGTGTGGCAGTCAACGGTGCATCTTGCCAGTATTTTCCATTTTCCTGCAGGGCACAGGGTAGGCTTGCACTTCCCTGCTCTTTTGAAGTCAGGCACATTCCTGTACCTGCTTTGTTCAATGTAATGTGAAAGTGAGAAATTTGTTTCAGTTTTGTCAGTGACTTTAAATAACAGGTACACAACTTGCCACGTTTCTTTCCCCCATCACAGTCTCTAGCAGCCTTCAGATGGTGGACGGTCTGTTAGCCTAGGCACCGGATGGGGGAAAACAGGGTGCAGAGGTGGCCGCATAGCAGGAGTAACAAATACACCCTTGTCTCAGGGTACTGAGATGCAGGGTGTTTGTTTCTGTGGCATGATCCAGCCTGTTCTGAATGATTCCCTTTACCTTCTCACCGTTGGCCCCTTATTCAGTAATTCTTTTCCTTTCCCACGCTCCTGGCACAAAAAGTAAGAAATCCACTGTTCAGTCATCCTCCCAAGCTGTTTCCATGACATCAGTGCCTTGTAGAAGACTTAACATATTATCCCCACCCCCACCAAATTGTGACTCATTGTTTGAGTTTCAACTCAAATGTTCAATCTTCTGGTAATTTCCCACTGACATCCCTGGGGCTCTATCCTCCACGCTATCACAGAAATCTTTGCATATCTTTGAGATGTTGTGTATCGTGACTTACTATAACTTAATTTTCCAAAATTCTTCTCTGCTCACTAAACAGTTTAATGTTCACCAAGATTTTGACTGTGACTTGTCCATTTTTATTCCACCAAGAGCACTAATCTTTTAAAAAGAAATTTACAACATCATTTATGTATTTTTCCAGAAATAACCTAAATGCATAAACAACTGTTGTGGTTTTATGTGTGTATTTATGTTAAGTAGTCCTTTCAACTTTTTCCTCTAATATTTGGAAGTTTTGCCCAATGTCACATTGGGTTAAGGTCTTCAGGAAGCCTTCTGCACTGGTCCTCACATCCTTTGCTTAGGTGGCAACAATGACTTGGTACAATTAATCCCTTGAATATTGAAACTACAAATTTATATAGCAGAAGTGACAGCTTTATGTGAGAATGCACCATGCTGAAATTATAGTTTTTAATCTCTTTCACCTAAATGCATTATCTACATGTCCGTCCCATCATTCATCGGCCACTTTTTGCCCACTCCACAATTTTGTGAGGACTTCCTTCAGTTCATTCGCTCCACTTTCATATGTCACTGTCTCAAGCAGTTCAGTCCTATACACTAACAGATAATTCATCCTGCATTGCCCTGCATAGACCACAGAAGTAAGACTTGCTTAGTACTCATTCCTTGGTCTAGTCTTGACAAATGCCTCCACCTCTGGAGTGAGCCCTTTCTGTTGTTGACAGTTGGCATCAGTGTTCTGAGACCACCAGTCTTATTTGACCCCCTCGGTCTTCTGGGTTCCCCATAGCCAATCCAGCACGCAATGTCCTTCCCACTTATTTTTTTGTTCCATCCTACCTTAAAAAATTCTTGTTTTCTTAGTACTCATCTATGTCGCAATTAATTCTAACAATAAAGCAATAACAAAAACTAGACCAGTCTTCTTACAACAAAACTTGCTCAATATTTTCTTGCCCCTAAGGTCTTTGAAAATCCTCACCTTCAAAATAAACCCATCTCTTCTGTGGATTATCTGAACAACTGCACAGGGGCCATTACCTTCCATGCTACTTTCATCTTCCATGTGTCTCCCAATTTGACTCTCTTCAGTTCAACACCCCAATATTCTATGTATTATAGCCTTACACAAGCTGAACTTATCCACTGTGACTTTTGTTCACAGGCTGTCCCTCTACAAGGATTCCTTCTCTTGTTCCTGCTGCCTTGATAACATGCTCATCCTTCAGGATGAAGCTCACTTTTCTGGCCTATGGAAATTTTCCTTCCTTTAAACTTCTAGCATCTGTAAAATAAATTATTCATTTAATAATTATGACCTACCATTCTTATGTTATAGTCTTATTTCAATTATTTTCTTGATCACAAGTTTGTTTGCTAGCAGGTTGTCTTATAATCCCAGATCGTTTCCTCAAGTCTATAGTACGCATGACAATGTCAACAATTTACAGTATTGTCATCATTTCAGGCCCCTCCTGGTCCTGCCCCAGAAAAACCAAGTCATGGACTGGTTGGGGCAGGGAAGGATGGGGTGGTCATGGGAAAAATCATTTAAAAAATATTTCTCATTGGTTTTAATCTTCTTGTCTAAGAATGAGAATTGCTGGGGTGGAAGGCTATTGGTTGGGAGCGCCTAACTGAAGCAAAACAAGGAGGGAACAGCAGTTTGTGGTAGATATGCTCCCTCTGTTACGGTGACCCCAGATTATAAGGACATAGATTACAGAAATCACATAGAAGTAGCAGCACCTCTATACACCAGGTGTGTATTCCCCAGGCGTCCAGCAACCAGGCCTTGTTGTTTTCTGCATTATATTGTTAGCAGCCAACACTTTGCCTGGTTTAAAATAGATGCTCGGAAAAATAATTTGTGGAATGAATGCATGGATTCCAAGCATGAATGGGCACCTTCCATTTCAAGTTGGCTCATTTTAATTGAAATCTACTATGAACTGTTAATAAAGGCACCTGGCTAGGTTTTGCATTTACACGTTTAAGTAATAATTGAATTCGATCCAGAAAGAGTACAAACCCTCAGAGTTAGTGTTCAGGGTTCAAATCATACATAGTTCTGTTTCTTCCTAAATTGGAAACATTTCACAATGTGTTCAACCCCTTGGCTGCATTTTCTGACTGATAAAATCAAACCTTTAAAAAATTTATTTATTTATTTTTGATTGTTTCAAGTTAATTTGAGGGTACAAAGAATTAGGTTACAATGATCACATATATTAGGTACAGCCCCACTTGTAATTGCTTCCCACCCCTGAGAGGGGTGCCACACACTCTAACATTGTGTCTATTAAGTGGGAGCACACTGATTCCCTTTCCCCCTTCTCTCTCCCTCCCCGCCTCCTTCCTCCCCCCACCTTGAATTGATTTGACTTTTTCTCTTATGTATGTGTATATCAGATCGTCTACTGGCTTCATATTAATACATTAGATTCTTGCTTTTTCATTCTTGTGATACTTTACTAAGAAGAATGTGTTTCAGTTCCATCCAGGTTGATACAAAAGATGTAAAGTCCCCATCTTCTTTTGGAGCCCACTGTTTAGAAATCCTGTCAACTTAAAAATGTATTTTTTTTAAATTTCAGGTTAATTGGACGATATAAATAATCAGGTCATAATATTTGAATTTGCTAGATAGAATCCCTCTTGTAGTTGTGTCCCTTCAAAATGCATTTAAACAGAAAAGAAATGAAATACTTTGTGAAGTTGGGATACAAATATTATCTTCCCTCACTGCTCATGGTATGGAGACAAACATTCTAAATAAAGAATAAGGCAGTTAGATGCAATATGTAGAGAGCTTAGAAATGTACTCAGAAGGTTCCTCAGATGCCTTGAAACACAGAAGACATTACACAATTCTGTTTGAAAAATTACAGTCAGGCAATTTACAAAAGTGTGGGCACGCTCACATTCATGGAGCTTCACAAAAGACCTAAATCACATAAAAATGAGAATAAGCAGTTAAGTACAAATGTTAGGAAAACATTATGAGGATTCTTTTTCTTTAAATAGGTCTTAGCTTGCAAAACAGAGGGGTTACATTTTAATTTTTTGAGATAATTGTAAGAAGTAACTCTATCTACTTTTTGTGCTAGGACTATGTCATATATCTTAAAAACAGAAAAATTATTTGTAGGTATCTTAGATAAGATTTTATCCTTTCAACACTTGAGAATAACTTCTGGTTTAATTGTATAATCCAAATTTTCATCAGAACATACATGTAGAATCTGCTCTTAAGAAGTGGTTTTCCAGAAAGTAGCCACAAACAAATTATTGGGGGCCAGGCAGTTGACGACCCTGGGACTGCTGGAGTTGACTGTACAAGTCAGTTAGTGAAGACATGATTGATGATACGCTCACACTCAATAAAAGCCCAGGCCTCCCTAGCTGAAAAGAGGATGGAAAACAAAGAGGGGAGAGAGAGAGGGGCGTGTCCGTTTCCTCACGTCACTCTGCTGTGGAGCAGGCTTGTTCTCTGTGCACGGTTATGAAGATTGATCAGAGTCAGAGCAGGCCAAGTACACTGCTGTCAGCTGCTCCCACCAGACAGAAAAGATGGCCAGGGAAATGAGCACGGGACCCCGGGATGTTGTGGCCAGAACACAGCCAAGGAGGCCCCCTAGAGGGTAGGCTAAGGTGTCATTAGAGGATTAATAGCAAAGTGGCCCTCTCCACCATTCTTCACAAGGAAAGATTAGGGAAAAATGTAAGTAGCAGTAAGAGGTGAAGATACGGTATTTCTGAATGGTAGATATTATATGTCCTTAAAGATTATCTTATCTTCAAAATACTTAGTAATATGAAAAAAGATTCACAATTCTTATGAATTAATGAAGTATAAATTCTTATAAGTGCAAAAAGTACATAGAATTATTCTATTTGACATACAGAGGGTGCAAAAAAATGTGTACATGTTTTTCGAAAGGAAAAACTTGTATTAAAATTCTAATCCTCTAGTAACATGAGACTTCTGCAAGAGTCACATGTGACTAGAGTATTAGAATTTTAACCCGTAACTTCTGCAAGGGTCACATGTGACTGGAGTATTAGAATTTTACTACAGTTTTTTAAATTTAATTACAAGAGATACAAGATGCAATATACAAGATAACAAATGTTATCCGTATACACTGAGTATTATATTAATATTGAGTATTATTTAATATAGTTTTTTCCTTTCTTAAAATGGGTATTCATTTTTTGCATCCCCTGTATTATAGTATAAAGATCCTTATATAAATACATGCATGCAACCATGTTTGCACACACTATCATAAACAAAATAACAAGAAAGAAATAATTATGGGTACATTTTTCTTTTGGGGGCAAAGTCTAAGAGCAAGGATTGGAAATCAGGTGGACTTAGGTTCAAATCTCAGCCTCACAACTTTCTAGCTGTGTGACCTTCAGAAAGATACTAAATTTTGCTGGATCTTATTTTTTCCCCTTGTTTATATAACGAGAACCAACTTTTGTAGACAGGAAGATCATTTTGGAAGTGATTTAAAATCATGTCTGTAAAGTGCGTCCCACAGAGTCTGAGTCAGAATGAGTGCTCTTTCAATGCTAACTGGTGTCATCTTTCTTCCTGCAGAAAATTTAAAGTCTAACTAGAAATTTAACAGTCTGTTAAAATAAAATTTAAAAACCAGCATGAACAATGGAATAAGGATAAAGGGTAGGGAGGGAGCTGATGAGAAGGGATACAGTGTAGGGCCCTGAGTATTTGACCAGGCAGAGTTTGGACAGTCAGTGGGAGTGAGAACAGGGGTGATGAGCAATAAATGCCTTCAGGGGCGTGGTTTACCCTCAAAATCTGATCTGACATCGGTGGCTCTCAGGCATCAGAAAGCAAGAAATGGAATAAACAAAAGGTGACGATAAAGAGATTCACAGGCAAAATAGAGGTGGGCTACTCCCGAGAGACACACAATCACCTCCTGGTTGAAGAATCTAGATTAGTTGAAATGCCACTTTCATTGTTTAGCAACTCTATCATTTATTTCATAGGTAGTTAGTTATTCCATGATAACTGCTTTGTTCCCAGAGTTCTCAAAGCAAGGGTCTCTTTCAAGGACAGTGTACACCCCTGCAGCTGTGTCCCCCACCCTGGCATCCTTACAGGTGCCTGCAACACTCACAGCCTGGGCAGAGAGTTTGACAAGCAGCATCCTGACTCCAGTCCGCCTGAGAAGAATGGGCTAACCAAAGTGCTGCCCTCCTGAGGAAAATCCGAGATTATTTTCTCCTTCATCTCTGCTTAGGAGGTAAGGATACCTCGCAGAACTGAGGCTGAAAAGTGCAATGTTTTGATTACATGAAGACCTAAAAGTGATGAACTAGTATAGCTGAAATGAACAATCTAAAATCCTTGACTACAAATTTTCTGACACCTCCATAACCAAAAGCAGCTCCCTGTGAAGTTTTAACTTCAAAGATCGAATTTAGAGTGGTCAGATATTTATGAAATATTTTTCCTAAGGGAGCTTCCCTTCATAGATGTTCAGGAGACAGATACTGCTCTGAGAGGGTGAATTCAAAAACAGAGCACATTATTTCAAGGTTGCAGAGTGAACATATTCTTTAACCTCCAAGCAATAACATGTTAGAGGTTCTGAACATTTTTCTTGGAACCTTAGTTAAAACAAATATTACTCCTGATGAGGAGTAGTCAACTATGAAATATACATAGTAATTTTGCAGCTGCTCTTTCAGATTTTTTTCTGCCTAGATGGAGGCATCTCATTGTTTTAACACCCAGTTCCCTAAGGACATATTATGTTGAGCTTCTCTTCATTTGTGTATTTGCCATCTGCATACCTTCTTCGGGGAGGTATCTGTTCAGATATTTTTTAACTGGGCTCTTGTTGAGTTTCAAGAGTATTTTGGGTACATTTTGGGTGCCAGTCATTTACCAGATACGTGCTTTGCAAATATATTCTCCCAGCCCATGCAGATCTTTTCATTCTCTGAACGGGTTTTTTCAGTGTTAAGTTTTTGATTGAATTAACCAAATTTTTTAAAACGAAGGATAATTTTCAAGGAAAATTGAACTTTGCAAATAAAAAGAAAAATAATCATAACAGCTCTTCTCATAGTGATGTTTATGTAGTCTAATTAATGTAGACAATGAGTATTTAACCAAATTATGGTATAAATATATTAGGAGAGGTGAGGGACAGGAATGTTTGCACATCTGTGTGGTATTTATGCCAGTGAAGCAAGCTGAATGATCTTCTGTCTTGGAAAATGAAGCCACAAGGCCCAAACTTAATAATCAATAATATAATCACATGATTTGAAAAGTTATTAAGGCAAATTTCAAAAGAATAAATTCCAGAAGTGGAAAACAGCTGCCCCTACAAAGCAGGAAATTTGGGGAATAAAGATGAAGTTTTTTTAAGCAACAAGCTTTGTAGAACTATTTTATTCTTTATATGCATGTACAAGTTCATCAAAAAGTAAAACTAAATGCTAAAAATGAAGATGAGTATCTGCTGGCCGGTAACAGAAGAGTGAGGAGGTGATGGTGTTTTTTTTTGCAGATCAACTTGCTCATGAGCAAGTGTAGTGATAAAAAAGATCTTAACCTTGTAGATTTGTGCAGTTAGTCTGGAATAAAGATGACAGTCTTAGTTTTGGCTTTTCTAGAAGCAAAATCAGAAGCAAGGATTTGAGTCCAAATAGCTTATTTGGGAAATGGTGGGAACCCTAGTAAAGAAGCATGGACATGTCAGGGGTAAGGGAAGCTTCCCCACTAGGGGGCTTCATTAAATCACTACCACAATGGCCAATGGCAGCTTAACCATCAGGGGAGATTCTAGGGAATAGTGCAAAACTCTGTGTGATGTACTCGCTGCTAGACGAGAAGGAAGGGGCGTGCCCTGACAATGCCTGCTGCAGCTGCATAATGGGGGCAGACAAGGCCCTGACGATGCCTGCTGCAGCTGCATAACGGGGACAGACAAGGCCCTGACGATGCCTGCTGCAGCTGCATAACGGGGACAGACAAGGCCCTGACGATGCCTGCTGCAGCTGCATAACGGAGGCAGACAAGGCCCTGACAATGCCTGCTGCAGTTGCATAATGGGGGCAGACAAGGCCCTGACAACGTCTGCTGCAGCTGCACAATGGGGATGTGGACATTAACTGGATGGTGACTCCACACAAGACTGGCTTCCTATTTCTAGATCAATATCGCACAACTGGACGAGAGAACACAAGAACTGGTCTAGACTGAAGGAGATGTGACACCAAAATGTACCGCCCGGACAATGGTTGGCTCTATCCCTAAAAGCTATTTGGGAACAATTAAGAAGTCATAAGCACAGATCAGCTGTTATTAAAGAATTTTAATTAATTTTGCGAGGTGTAATAATGGATTTGTGATGTTATGGCATAATGAAGTATTGAGAAGGGAAGTGTCACGATGTCTGTCATTTACATGAAAATGGTACAGGAAAAGAACCTGGGTATTAAGTCTAGTTTATACGGCATATGGCTGTGGTCCCCAACACCTGGGCCATGGGCCGGCACCGGTCTGTGGCCCCTTGGGAACCGGCTAGGGCAGCAGGCGGTGAGCACTGGGCAGGCAAAGCTGCATCTGTCACCGTCTCCTTCACCCCCAGGTGGGACCGTGGAGCTGCAGGGAAACAAGCTCAGGGCTCCCACTGCTTCTGCATTCTGATGAGTTGTACAATTATTTCCTTACATGTTAAATGTAGTAATAATAGAAATAAAGTGCACAGTAAATGTAATGCTTGAATCATCCTGAAACCTTCCTCTCCAACCCCCAAGCCCTGGTTCCTGGAAAAACCGTCTTCCATGAAACTGATCCCTGGTACCAAAAAGACTGGTGACTGCTGTTGCATAGTTTTTATTATCCTATCCCCTGTACTTTTCAGTATATTTGGAAACTGTTACAATGCAAAGTTTAAAAAAAAAATCACACTCACCCAGAAAAACTCGGTGGAACTATCCTTTTTAAAAAAATATATTAAAAATATTTCTTAAGTATATATTAATTTCTGAGATTAAAACAATTCAAAAAATCATAGAGCTTGCAAAAAACAAGGACACTAGACCATTTCCTACACAGAGAAATTAAAGATCACAAAAATGGAATTGAGTTGTCTGGAGTGACAAAGCAAGTTATTTACATAAACAAGAGTAGTCAAATATATGTCCTTTTCTCTTGAAAACCAGTATTTCCTTGAAAATGAGAATTACACCTAATTAATCTCTGCCATCTTTTCAGTTCCCAGCATACGTCCATTGGATTTAAAATACATCAATAGTTTTCTTCGAGAATAATTGTATCTGTTACTCACATCATTTTACACAGAAATTATCTGGTCTTCATCAGTATAGAAAAACAAATAAGATCAACTAACTTTCAAAGCAAACATTTGTAGGTGGCCAACATTATTTTGCAATTCCTAATTGAAAACATAGTAAAGAATTAACTACATGGTTCATTGAGGGGTTTTTGTTAATTTTTGTTGTTCCTTTCTTAGCCACTCTAACTTACAAATACCAACATTTAAATTCAACAACAGTCAGTTGCGAACCCAAACCAAGATGCTAAATTTAAAAAGTGTGATTCTTTAGAAGGAAGGTCAACATTCTCATCAATTAATCTTCATTTTTCATAATAAAAAATGTGGGCCAGCTGCTGAATCAGGTACTTGGACAAACATTGCTGCCTATTTTGTAAAATCAGCTGTAGCACATTTGTGCGTGGAAAGAGTAGCTGATTTTGCAAGATGTTGAAATCCACAAGCTGCATATGGTTCATTGTATTTCCCACTGTATTGTGATTTTCAACTAAGGAAACATGTTAGGCATTTGTCTCATCCCTTCTTGACTAATGCTTTCTACATGCATACTATTTTCTTAAACTTGTAGCATTTGATTTCTTTCTATAATGGAAAAAAAGGGGACTATTTATCCTCAAGATATGCTACACATTACTAAAGTTTTACTGACAAGGAAAAAATCTTTGTATTAGGATTATATTTTTCATTTAACAAAATAAATATAACGTGGTGATAAACAATTTTTCTGTTAGTCTTGTAGAGGTCACGCTGTGAAAAGGAGGCATTGCAAAAATACCAATTTCTTGCTATTTATATAATTTTCATAGTATCCTTTTTTATATAGTATGCATAGTATAGTAAATAAATAGTTTTTAAAGTTTTCTAGAAACTGTTATAACCTAAATGGGGGATGCGGGAAGAAATGCAACACTAGACTCCCTTATATTAAAAGTGGAAAGGTAATTTTATCATGTTTAGCATTATAATTTCTCCCTTTTAAAAAATTACTCTCTTATTCTCTAGAGATCAGAGTCCTTTCTTAAAATTCAGGAAATTTATATTCATCTGTCTATACTTAATATGTACTTAATATTTAGACATTTCTCAATAAACATGGTGTTTAGAATGGCTTTTTTCCTTAAAAAAGAGATGATAAAGTTGAAATCTGTGAACATTTTGCTATCAATAGTAGAATGATTTTATATATGCGACTATACAAAATCAAAGTAAAATATAATATTTCAAAACAAAGAATGTTGGGACCACTGGATGAAGAGAAGTATTAATAAATGAATGTAAAATGTAAATATGAATACCTAATAAATATATAAAGCAGAATTTTCACAAAAAGAAACAGTAGCGCTGGGAACACAACTCAGGAAGAGGACGGGCACATGATATAGAGGAAGGTATTCTTCACAAACAGTAAAGTAGGGAATAAAAATGTTTATGCACTAATTATTCTAAAGGATGGGGAAATAATTAAATTGATCTGGTACTTCGGTACAAGATCAAGTATAAAAGACAAGTACATGTGGCTCTTGTACTTTTCCAGTTATTTACAATAGATAGAAAACAAATATTTAAGAAAATAGTAATACAATATAAAAATTGTTAGAATCAGAGGGGGGATTATTAAAGAATTTCTGCACACTTGAAACACCCCCCCCCTTTTTTAAATACCTCTCCTTGAAATACTGTCTTCACAAAACCTAATACAATGTGCCTAGAAGGACTTGAGATATCAATTGAAGTATTAGATCTATTGATAGTGCTAGGATTTGGGGTAGAATAGTCTTGATAGGGTAGAAATTGTTACTCATATTTTTAACCATGTGCATGCCTAAGGGCTTACATTTGACCCTATATGTTGGGGTTTTCCACAAATGTTTATTTAATCTAATACTATTTTTAGACAACACATTTGCTCAGGAGTCTGGGCTATATTTGGTAACTTAGTAGCATGAAAGTAAAAAAGGTCAAGAAAGCGAAAGAGGACATTCCTAGGATAGTAACAAATTGTCCCGAGATGCTGGACGCTCACTGACGGCAACTCTCCTCCAGATTGCTCCCCCAGACACAGAGAGGACCAGGTGTCCG
>CAUYRH010125027.1:0-27167 GCA_963574655.1 Perodicticus potto | reverse complement strand
ACTGCGTGTTGTATGACCAATGAGAGGTTTTAAAGTGAACATGGGAGGGCAGCACCTGTGGCTCAGTGGGTAGGGCGCCGAACCCATATACTGAGGGTGGTGGGTTCAAACCCAGCCCTGGCCAAACTGCAACCAAAAAATAGCCGGACGTTGCGGCAGGTGCCTGTAGTCCCAGTTACTTTGGAGGCTGAGGCTAGAGAATCCCCTAAGCCCAGGAGCTGGAGGTTGCTGTGAGCCATGAAGCCATGACACTCTACCACGGGCGACAGAGTGAGACTCTGTCTCTAAAACAAAACAAAACAGAAAACAAACAAACAGACAAAAACCAACCACTTAAAGTGAACATGGAACCTAGAAGCTTTTCTTTCTCCAACTTGTATCCCATACAGAGTATTTATACTCATTCTTTCTGAGAGAATTTAAGGCATCGGAGTCCTCTGTAACCGTGGGCACTGGTATCAGCAGTACTCACATGAACACCCCCGTACTGATAGAGAAGAGCTTGAGACACGTGGACCCAGAGGGGGACCCTCTCTCCCGTCTGGAGACACGTGGACCCAGCGTAGCTCACCAGAGCCAAAGATGCCAAAGTATTCACAGAGCTCGACTTTAATGCTATTGCTCACAGCAACAAAAACTCAGACCAAGTTTTAGTATCTTTGTTCAAGAATAATGCAAAACAGTATAAAAATGGATGATGTATGTGTGAGTAACCTGATAAAATACTAGGAAAACAGACCCTGTGGGAAATCAATTGATGCTTTCATCTGCTTGGGAGCTGTGTCTCAGGGTAGTCACAGCCTTGTTTGTTCTGAGTTTCTAAAGAGACCACCAAATGCCATTCACGGCACCAAAGTGCACAGAAGCAGAGGGGCTTGCCGTTCAGCCTGTAACATTTAAACAGACCAGAATCGTCAATTCCAACCCAAGCTTGCTCTTGGTGGAGGATTAAGAGGACAGGATTGGGCAAGGATGGGAAAAAACAGTCCACCGTGTGTGGAAAAACAAACACATGTTACCACAGAGACAGAATTTCCAGGGAGCACAGTAGTGAAGGACAGAGCCTGGGGCCAAGTAATGATCAAAATGGAAGTTTAACGAGAAACGAGGGTGGGACAAGAGAAAGTAGATCACCACACCCTGGAAGTGCGTTTCCACGTTGATCTTGGAGCAAGGACTGTGTGTGATCCTAGAAGTCAGACTTTCATACAGCACACAGTCGGTGAGAAAAGTGACATTGGCAATAAAATAATTTATTCTTGGAAGAAAATGTGGTGGGCACAGCCGTAAACACATACTACGTTCTTGGTATAAATTTAATGAGCTGTGGGGCTGAGAGGTTAGTGCAGATAGGGCACACGTATTAGTGGGTTAATTTCGTCAAATTTAGTGTCCAAATTTCAAAAGTATGATTAAGTTGAAGCCTAAAAATGAGACTTTTTTTCTTCCATATGTGAAGAAAGAACAGCCAGGGGTGATTTGATCAAATCTAAAGCAATCATTAAGATACTTGCAGAGTGGGCTTATGTCAGAGGAAAATCATGTTTCCCAGGGAACTTTGACTCACATGAAAGTTACCTCAAACCTAGACCTTCAAGTGTATGATTTATTTAAATTCATCAAATTATGTGCAAGCTCTTTGTGCCTTTCAACCTCGAGATGCTTATGTTTCGATACCCAGGATCACATTCGAAGTGTCACATTCCGTTCACCAAGAGAGTAAGTGAGGAGTTTCTCTTTTCCTTATTTGCACAGCAGTCCATGTCCCCTTCCACTTCCTGGCAATGTAACAATTTCTCCAGGTTACAACACCACATACAGCTTCTCCTTCTACTGGATGCCTGTGAGTCACGTACGGTCTATGTTGCTGAAACGGTGCCTGAGTGGTGGCAGGTGCGACACCGGACCTGGGACTGCCCCCTGATTTCACTGCAGTCAAAGTGAGTGACTCTCTCTCATTAGCAAAAGTTCTACAGCTGAGTCTTTAAGAACTGCATTTGGAAGCGTAAATGTTGTAATTACGTGACGTAATAATTTACTGTAGTAAGAGCAAACACAGAGTGACCTGAATTCCGGGTTGAGGAGTACTTGTGAGGGTTTGGTTGAGAGCTGAAGTCAGTGAAAGCAGCCGCACAGAGCCCTTTGCAGGTAACGCCTCTTGCCCCAGCAATGCTGGACTTGAGTCAGGATTGGAAAATGCATTTGCCACGATCAGAGCAGAGTGAGCAGGGTGAGCATTTCTGTGTTCACAGTGTCAGACCCATTGTTCTAAGGCTCCATAATTTCATTTTTCTTCAGCAATTTTCTAGCTTAAATATAAGCAGTTTCCTTACTCATCAAAAAGAAAATAGATTCCAAAACCAAAAGACTTAAGTGCATACTGTAAAAACTATTGACAGAAATTTAGGGAACCAGATATGAATCGAAGAGCCCTTAAAACTATGCGGGCGCACTCAGCCCAGCATCCGTCTTTTCCTTTCCAGATCTGCATTTCTAAAGTATCGAGGCAATTTATGCTCAACCCAAATAACTCCCGGTGTGCTCTGACTTCTCCGATTTTTGTGGTGACAGTGACATCATCAGAGTGAACCCGGTGTCTGAACCCGGGCTCTGATGGTCCCAGGGAGGACAGAGGTCGTAGCGGGCAGGGAGTCAGCCCTGCATGTGTGTCTTTTACACAGAGCTGAGAACGAGGGTGGTTTGCTGTGCACTGTTCACTGAGCTGCTCCTTTGTGCACCTGTGCTTTATTCCATAATCTTATATTTCACAATTAAAGGAAGAAACACACCATCAGCAGATCTTCAACGGAGAGGCACTGCCTGACTCGCATCTGAGCCATGCACCTGGGTGAGTAAGCTCAGACTGTGAAATCTGTCACCCGGGGGTCCTTCACCTGGGAGCACGATGGCCCAGTGTGTGTGTAGTGCTAGGTCATTTTTCGCTAAAGGTGCCCAAATGCGTGTTTCTCCCTGGGCGGGTAGGTGCTCTGTCTGTTATATATGAATGTAACTTTTCTGTTTAATGTCTCCACCCTAGTGCTTTGCCATACTGAAAATAAAAGAAAAATAAGGCAGAATCCAGACTCCAGGTAGCTGCAGCTGGCACCTGAACAACGGTGCCTCTGAGGCCTCAGCTCCAAGTTATCTTTGAGCCAAAGCCAACCCGTAAACATTCCCTACGGAAGGTCCTGGCTCGCTCCTTTGTATTTGTTCTTCAAAGGGAATCGATGGGAGAAATTTCCTCATGCCAAAGCATTTTCAAAAGCTGTTATTTCCCTGAACATTGGAAGTATTTTTATCTTAAAATACTGTGACCTGAAAGGTGCCTGAACACCTTTCCTTTGCTTTGATAGGTAGGTAGGGCTGAGCCAAATTGCAGCCCACCTCATACAAGCTCAAAGAATTACCGTCTTCGTCTTTGCTTATGCTGTGGCCATATTTATGGGATTCTCTAGACATTTATTTTACATTTGTGTGTTATCTGTATTTTGGTAAGAATCTCAATGGGTTTGTGAAATGATGTTTCAAAAAGTAAACAAGCAAATGAATAAATGCAAATGTATAAGTAAGTATTTGAAGGTGTGAACATAATGGATCTTAAATTGATATATAGGAGTTTAAGCTAAGATTCCAGAATGGGCTTGCAGAAAACATACTCAAGATTTTTTTTTTTTTTTTTTTTGTAGAGACAGAGTCTCATTTTGTCGCCTTTGGTAGAGTGCTGTGGCGTCACAGCTCACAGCAACCTCCAACTCTTGGGCTTAGGCAATTCTCTTGCCTCAGCCTCCCGAGTAGCTGGGACTACAGGAGCCCGCCACAACGCCCGGCTATTTTTTTGTTGCAGTTTGGCTGGGGCTGGATTTGAACATGCTACCTTCAGTATATGGGGCCGGCGCCCTACTCGCTGAGCCACAGGCACTGCCCCATACTCAGGATTTTCACACTTTTTCCATATACGTTACATAATGCATCTGTAACACATTATATGTTCACAGACACATATATAGGTACACACACACACACTTGCTAAGGCAGAACCATGTGGCAAAGCAAAACAGTGCAAAGTCCCTAACTTGTAAGAGATATTTCTGTCATATGTAAGTTTTTGACACTAGATCTTTGTTTAGAAATTCCCAGAGCCAACTGACAATGCTCTAAGTAAGCAACAATTCAAAGAGTTCCTTATTTTGTTTTCAGATTAACTTTGAGATTGAAAAGCAAACTAAAGGCATTCAATGCTTGCCTATTTGATTAAAAGAAAAGGTCATGTATTTACAAGTTTTTAAAAAGTCTTGCCTGGTAAAAAGTTTAATGAGGAAAACTTGTTTTGGTTTTCTTCTGCTTTTTCTTGCTCTTTCCTATAGCTGGTCCTGAAGGTCAGTATGGCGAGACTGCGTTCAGCACCTTCCTGGGGGTCAGGACCAATGTGGCCCAGTGACTGCACTGTCTCGGTGTCCACTTGCCCAGGGGGAGCAAGGTAACAATGACAGCAGGGTCACCCTGTCCCCCAAAGCGCCAATGAAGGTAAATTAGGAAGGCAGATTTAGTGCCAGGGAGTGTAATTCAACAGGCATGGTTATAGCACTTTCTTCTAAAATGTGACTTGAACATAACATAGAAATTCTCGCTCCTGTAGTCCTACCTAGGAAATAGCCAACTGGAAATGAAAATTAGAAATAAAAACAAAGAGTAACTCATCCAGGCTCCCAACTAGGAGGGAATTTTTAAATAACTCTGGATAACTTTTGTAAAACTGTCACAAATTGTATGTTGGAGATGTCTAATAATGGAACTGAAGAAATTAGTGTCCTCTTCAACATCTAGAAGCCCACTGAAAACTGTAAGAGAAATGAGAGACAGGAAAAGAAAACCACACAGTTTTTTGAAAACTACAAAACTTTCTTATCCTGAACTATAATATTTACTATTATTATACTAGTCGTAAGGAAAGAAAAGCCACTGGCCAGGCGGGGTGGCTGATACCTGTGATCCCAGCACTCTGGGAGGCCCAGGTGAGTGGGTTGCCTGAGCTCACAGGTTTGAGACCAGCCTGACAGAGTGAAGCCTCATCTCTAAAAATAGCTGGACATCGGGGCAGGCACCTGTAGTCCCAACTCCTCGGGAGGCTGAGACAAGTGAATCGCTTGAGCCTGAGAGTTTCAGGTTGCTGTGAGCTGCGATACCACAGCACTCTACTGAGGGTGACAAGGTAAGACTCTGTCTCAAAAAAAAGAATGAAAGAAAAGCCATCAAGATCAGTAAGATGGGGCATTTGGAGAGAACGTTGGGCCCTACATGACTTGAGTGAGGCTGGCAGAGCGGTCACTTCTCCATGGTACCCGTGGGCAATCTAATGATCCTTTCTTGTAAAACAAATTGGATGAAGAAGTGGGCTACAGGGGCTGAATACTGGTAGACATCTGAGAATAAAAGAAAAATAAAGAAATAGACATAGCATGTTTTGAATTCTGCAGTAGAACAGAATGGAATCTGTGGGTGGTCAGCAGCTGTGCAGCTAAAGAGAGTCTGAACACACATACACGTGTAAACGCACACATGGAAATACACACAGACATACACAGAAACACACACACATGTAAAAGCACACATGGACACATGCACAAACACACATGTAAACATGTAAATGCACACACGGACACATGCATAACATGCATACACGTGTAAATATGCGTGGACACATGTGCAGACAAACATGCAAACACATATGGAAACACACGTACACACATGTACAAACACACATGTAAACATGTAAACACACACACAGACACATGCACGAACACATAAACACACATCTGTAACACACATACACACAACCACACGTATACATACATACACGTGTGTACACACATGCATCCCACAACATGTGCAATTATGGACCCTCACTCCCACCTAGAAAGTCACCTTCTAGCTGAGACCATTTTTAAAGCCCCCAATCCACTCTGCTCTTTCGGAAATGCTGTTCGGTACATGAACAAATTAAGCTCGTAAATAAAATACTTCCCTCATTCTGGATCAAAAAAGAAACCCTTTTTCTTCCATTCTTGAGATATTTTGCTAAGGAGGATGTGTTCCAGCTCCATCCATGTAATTATGAAGGAGGAAAAGTCACCATCTTTCTTTAAGTATTGTATACAGCCCTAGTATGAAGCAAACTTATATCTTTCATGTGAAGGCTACAACCCAATTATTGCACAAGAAGACGGGGAAAGGGGAGAGGGAGGGAAGGGGAGGGAGAAGGTGGGGGACAGAGGATAAAAGGTAAGATCACACTTGAGGTCCATCTTTGAAGGGTCTGGAGAAAGTTACTAAATGTAGAACAAAAATGTTTTCACACAGTAAATGAAAAAATCTCATGAATGTTATATCGAACAGGTGGATGAAAATATCTCAGATTGTATATGAAGCCCGCACACTGTACCCCATGATTGAAATAATGTACACAGCTATGATTCAATTAAAAAAAAAAAAGAAACTTTTTGAAGCTTTTCCTTTTCTTCTTTAGTATAAATTCTGTAAGATGGAAAAAGAAGAAAAGAAATAGAAAAAACAAAAAGTAGATGAACCAAGAGCACAACAGTTTTGCTGTAATGCACATAAAGCTATTAGCCAGAATTTCCTCCAAGAATTTGAAGGTCGTAATGAAAAATTGTTCTCTATAAAATGTAAATGCAATGCACAGATACAAAGGTTTATGGAATAAATAAAAAGACCAAAAAAATAAAAAAGGGAATGTAAAAGCAAGTTGGGAGAACTCAAAAAAGAAGTGAGAATGAAAATTAAACCTTCCATATCAATGAGGGCATGTTGGAAGCGAGAATAGGAAGGCAGAATCTGCTAAAGGCACAGCCTGGAACCCAGATGACATGTTGAAAATGAAGAAACTGGAGATAATGAAGTGGAAAAATACAGAGAGAAATGTATAAATGGAACAGAAGAAATGTTCAACTACAATATTAAAATATTTTCTCTCTGAAATAAAAGAAGATTTGATGCTACAGATTGAAGGAATCCCAGGAAATAATAGTTGCAATTGATCAAAGGCCAGGGGAAACTCTATTGAAGATACAAGGAAAAAATATGAAATCATTTAAAAGGGGAAAAATTTGTCTGGCTTTATACCTCACAGCATAATTCATTGTTAGCATATGGCTGTTCAGTGTCTATTTAGTTCTTAGTGAAAATATGTGACTTACACATTATCTTTCCCCAGGCCGACATCTTTGGGAGTTTTTTCCACACTTTCTTATGGGATTTTTATCATTTCATGCCTTAAATTTAAATATTTTTGTCCATCTTGAATCAATTTTTATAAGTGGTGAAAGCTGTGGGTCCAGGTTCAGTCTTTTACATGTGGTTATCCAATTCCCCCAGCACCATTTGTTGAATAAGTGTTCTTTTCTGCTTGTATGCTTTTGTTTGGTTTATCAAAGTTCAGAAGGCAACTAGGGGCTGTTTTCATTGGTTTTCTATTCTGTTCTGTGTGTCTATGTCTCTATTTTTGTGCCAATGCCATGCTGTTCTGACACTGTGGACTTGTAATGTAGCCTGAGTTCTGGTAGGGTGATGCCTCCAGCTTTGTTTTTATTACTAAGAATAGCCTTGGCTATATGGGGTTTATTCTGTCTCCACAAAAAAAGAAGAACTATTTTTTCCAGTTTTTCAATGTATGGTGTTGGCATTTTAATGGAGAGCACATTAAATCTGTAGATTGCTTTGGGTAGTATAAACAAATTAACAATGATGATTCCTCCCAGCCATAAACATGGTATGTTCTTCCATTTGTTAAATTCTTTTGCCTTTTCTTTTCTTAGGATTTCATAATTCTCTTTGTAAAGATACTTCACCTCTTTTGTTAGGTATAGTCCTATATATTTAATTTTTTAAAGGTACTTTGAAGGGAATTGTGTCTTTGATTAATGTCTCAACGTTGCTGTTATTGGCATCTATTGAGGGTACTTCTTTGTGGATGTTAATTTTATACCCTGAGCATTATTGTATTTCCTGATCATTTCCAGGAGTTTTGTAGTTGAGTCTCTAGGGTTTTCTAAATATAGGATCATATCCTTGGAAAAGAGTGAGAGTTTGACCTCCTTTACCCTGATTTGGATGCCCTTTCTATTCTTCTCTTGCCTGATTCCATTGTCTAGAACTTCCAGCACAATTTTGAATAATAGTGGTGATAGTGGACATCTTTGTCTTGTTCCAGTTCTCAGTACAAAAGCCTTCAGTTTTATTCTATTCAGTATGATAATAGCTGTGGGTTTGTCATAGATGGCTTAAATCAGCTTAAGAAATGTGCCACCTATGCCTATATTCTTAACTGTTCTTGTTAGAAAAGGGTGCTGAATTTTGTCAAATGCTTTTTCTGCACCTATTGAAAGAAGCATATGGTCTTTGTTTTTGTCTCTATTGATATGGTAAGATACATGTATGGCATTTATGGATTTGTGTATGTTAAACTGCCTGTGCATCCTCGGGATGAAGCCTACTTGATCGTGATGTATAAGTTTTTTAATGTGTAGCTGCAATCTATTGGCTAAGATTTTATTGAGTATTTTTGCATCAATAGTCAGTGCAATTGGTCTGTAGTTCTCCTTTTTAGTTGGGTCCTTTCCTGGTTTTGGTATCGGGTTGATATTTGCTTCCTAAAACATGTTTGGGAAGATTCCTTCTTTCTCACTGTTTTGGAATAGGTACCATAGTATAGGTACAAGATCATCTTTGAAGGATTGATAGAATTCTGATGTGAAGCCATCTGGTCCAAGGCTTTTTTTTGGAAGCTGTTCTACTATTTCTTCAGTCTCAGTGCTTGATATTGGTCTGTTCAAGAGATGTCTTTCTCACAGGGAGATGGTATAATTCCAGGTGTTGGTCCATTTCCTCCACATTGTCAAATTTCTGGGCATAGAGTTTTTGATCGTAGTCAGAGATAATCTCTTGTGGTATCTGTTGTTATGTAACCTTTTTAGTTTCTGATTAAGGTCATTAGAGTTTTTGATTTTCTGTTTCTAGTTAATCTGGACAAAGGATTATCCATTTTTTAAAATCCTTTTGGAGAACTAATTTTTTGTTTTGGTAATTTTCTGAATGATTCTCTTATTTTCAATTTCATTAATTTATGACTTAATTTTGGTTATTTCTTTTCTTCATCTAGGTTTGGGTTTAGATTGTTCCTCCTTTTACATTTCTTTAGGATGATTCACTAAGGTGTTTATGTGCTCTCATTCTGTTTTTTGGATATAGGTATCTAATGCGATAGTTTCCCTCTTAGGACTGCTTTTGCAGTGTCCCCCCAGGTTTTGGTAAATTATAGCTTCATCATTGATATGTTTTAGGAATTTAACAATTTTCTCCTTTATCTTCCTTGACCCAAATGTCATTTAAGATATTAGTTTCCTTGCCTTTGTGAGGAGATGGAAATTTTTTGTTTAAGTCAAGTTCTACCTTTATTGCCTTGTGGTCTGAGAAGACACAAAGTGTAATTTCAATTCTTTTAATTTTGTTTAGTTTCATTTGTACCTTAGGATATAATCTATTTTGAAGCATGTTCCATGGACTGATGAGAAGAACATATATTCCTTACCTTTGGGATGGTATATTTTATATGTCTATTAAGTTCATTTATTCTAGGGTCACATTTAAGTTCCTTGTATTTTTCTTTAGTTTTTGTTTAGAAGATTTGTTACAGCTCTGCCAGAGGGGTGTTAAAGTCCCCCCAGCTATTATGGGGTTATAGGCTATCATAGAAGTCAGACCAATCAATGTCTGTTTCATAAATCTGGGAGCATTGAAGTTGAGTGCATAAATATTTAGAAATGTCCTCTTATTGTATTATTCCCTTGACCTAAATGAAATATCAGTCTTTGTCTTTTTTGACTTTAATTGCTTTAAATCTACTTGTATCTGAAAATAAGATTGAACCCCACATTCTAATTTCCATTAGTTTGAAATACAGTTTTTCATCTCTTCACCCTGAGTCTCGATTTGTCCTTCAGGGTTAGGTGTGTTTCCTGCAGGCATCATATGAATGGCTTCTGCTATTTAGCCAATCAACCAGCCTGTGCCTCTTCAGTGGTGGAATTTAAGCCATTAACACTTACTGAGAGAATTGGTAAGTGAGGTGGAGCTGTATTTATTTTATTTTGTGAAATTCCATTGCTTAGTTTTATCCTTTGTGCTATTGTGGAAGCTGGGTTTTGTTCTTTAGTTTTGGGGTGTTTAGTTTGCTGATGGTCCACTATAGTGGTCAGTGTGGAAAATAGGTGTAAGTATTTCATGTAGAGTTGATCTTGTTGTGGCAAATTTCCTCAGTGTTTGTGTATCAGTAAAATATTTTATTTCTCCATCAATTTTGAAGCTTAGTTTATCAGGATGTAGAATTCTGGGTTGAAAATGGTTTTGTTTAAGAAAATTAAATGTAGATGACTATCGTCTTCTGGCTTGGAAAGTTTCAGCTGAAAAGTCTGCTATCACCCTTAAGGATCTGTGCCTATAGGTCAGTTGGCACCTACTCCTGGCTGCTTGCAGAATATTCTCTTTTGTCTTGACTTTGAATAAATTCATTACAATGTGTCCTGGCAATGTTCTATTTGTATTAAGACAACCCAGGTTTCAATATCCCTCTAAAATAAGTGTTTCAGAATCCGTAATGAAACTTGGGAAATTTTTATTTATGGTATTCTCCAAAAGGGTTTTCATTCCTGTGAGACATTCTTCTTCCCCTTCAGGGATCCCTGTAATTCCTATGTTTAAACACTTTGTGAAGTCTCATAATTCTCCCAGCAAATATTCTGCTTCCTCATTCTTCTTTTCTACCTTTTTTAACTACCTGTATTAGCTCAAGACCTTTATCCTCTAGCACTGAGATTCTTTTTTCTCCATGGTCTAATCTATTATTGATTCTTTCTACTGTGTCTTTAAATTCCCTCATTGACTCCTTCATTCCCTTAAGCTCTGCACTACCCTTTCTCTATCCTTCATATCATTCATCCATTTTTTGGTTCTGTTTTTCTACTTTCTCAGCAATTCTCTTTATTTATTTTGCCATCCATATTTGAAATTTACTTTCTGTAATTTTTATTACTTCCTTATATATGGCATCCTCTGCAGTAGCTGCCTCTTGGTCTCTTGGGGGAGGGGGTTGCTTTGTTTTGTTTTTTCATGTTGCCAAAATTATTTGTAGGTTCCTCCTCATGTGTGGTTTCTTCTTGTTCACTTCCTTTCACTATTTTTTCCTTCTTACTATCTCCTTTGTTTGAAAATACCTTGTCTCAGAGCTTAGGTGTTAAAGTGGCCTTTTGGTAAAAGGCCAAAAGGAAGATAAGGGTAGAGAACAAGAAGGGAGAAAGAAGAAAAAATAAAAAGACAAAAAAACAAGGGGGATAAAAGGAAAGAATTGACAAAAAAGGAGATAAGAATAGAAGGAGAGAAAGAGAACCACAGGAGAAATGGTAGTGTTCAGCAGGGTGCTTTGGCCACACCACAACTATAGGCTTTTTCATGTCAGACTGGCCAGGTCCTTTAAATTCAAGAGGTCCTTCCCAGCCTAGAAAAATGTAAGACTCCCACATCCACCAAATATAGAAAGAAAAATAATAGCAGTATGCCACTGTAAGGCCTACCAATACCATTTTTCCAAAGGCCATAAGTAGGAGGTATATCTTAGACCATGAGCTCATGACCTCTTTCAGCCAGATCAATTCTCTCAGCAAATATTCTGCTTCCTATTTCTACTTTTATACGTTTAGAAAAGAAGTCCCCCACCAGGACTCAGAGAGAAGAAAAAAAAATAGATTAAAAAAATGAAAAATTCTATTATATAAGGAAAAAAAGGGATATCTTAGCTATTGTATGAGAAAATTATGTGGGAAAGATGAAATAAGTAGAAAATCTCTTCTAAAGGGAGAAAAAAAGGACAAAAATAAAGAAGAAAGACAGAATAAAAGTAACTTAAAAGCCATTGCTTTTGAAGAAAGTAAAAATTAAAAAATAAAAATACAACCAAGTGGAAGGAACAAAACAAAATGAAAAGTCACAACAACCACAACAACAGAAAAGAGAAAAAATTAAGGAAAAAAATTGTGAATAGGAGAAAAAAAATGAAAGAAATATATGTTTATATGTACATTAAATATATATCTATGTGTGTGTGTGCTGTTTCTTTGTGTGTGTGCAACTATACATGCATTAGGAAAAGGAGAACACATACCATTTTGCTGTGTACAATGAGTGGCAGAATGGACTCCCTAGTTGCCAAGGAGATTCAATCCTTTCTTCCTGGCTTTGTTGCCCTCAATCTGGGCCTGGTTGCTTCATCAATATTCTGCCCCCACAGGACTGGAGTACTAAATTTCGCATCAGATTCCTTAGGGTGCACACTTCATAGCATCCCCAGTTCCCGGGGCTGCTCAGCTCAGGATTGGCTGCCTGAGCTCAGCAGTCACCCCAGACCTAGCTGTGGACTAGGACTCTGCAGACCATTTCTCCCACTCAGCCTTCTCACCTTGGTGGTGCCCAAGCCAATAGGAGATCCATCCCACCTAGTATTTAATCCTAGCTGCTGAACACTGTTTGAGTCCACTTATTTAAATGTCTCAAGGCAGCTCCAGTGAGCAGTTTAGCCCCAAATCAAAAAGCTACAGGACAGCCCCTTCCTGTCCCCAGTCCTCATGGGTTGGCTGGCTGGGTGGTCCCTGCTCGTTCACAAGCACCCATTGCTGTGCTTGTTTTCTTTATCACCAGACCTTCTTGCTGGCTCCTATAGTCCGTTACTACTTCACTATGTCCCCAGAGTGATTTCCAAGGGGAGGTTCACCCAGCCAGAGGTTTTCTTTCCCCTGCTTCACCACAAGTGGCTAGTAAGGACATGTTCTAGTCCCCCATCTTTCTCTGCCCCTTTTCCTGACTTACATATTTTATATACAGTTAAGTTGTATTTCAAATATAAGATGGTAGCAAATAAACAGTTATTTTTAAAAATAAGAAGTTGCTGGAAATGTGGTAACCCTAAAAGACTCTGAAGACACTATTGCAAGATAAATCTTAGCAACCAAATAATAAATGGAAAGTCTCATCAAAAATCTAGTAAACACTAAATCCATTTTAACTAAGGCTGAGTTGAAAACAATAGTGGGAATTATGGCTGTATACCAGAAGATAAATTTTATAAATTCTAACAATGTAGAGATTTTAGCCTGACTTTAATAAGCCATAATCGTAAAAGATAGAGAGATTGACAGTATATAAATATACTGGTCTTATTTGCTCATTAAAGTTTGCAGGGTGGGTGTGGGGACACATCTGTGTCAAGGAGTATTATGTAAATAAGATATTCAAATATGTTAAATATGCACTTTAACACATCAGTGAGTATGTTAAAGTGTATAAGGGAAAATTCTAGAATTTAGAATGCTCTAATTGAGAATGTAAGAATAAAAATATAGCCAATTAAAATCAGGTAAAGGAGGGGAATTAAAAAAATTAGGCAAAAGAAGAATCATTTTCATTTTTTTACTAGAGTACTAAATCTCTCATCAGATTCCTTATGGTGCACACCTCACAGCATCCCTGACAACAGTTCCTGGGGCTGCTCAGCTCAGGATTGGCTGCCTGAGCTAAAGTACATTATTCTGGCTGGAGAGTCAGTACATAGTAAAAAAAGAAATTCACTATATTATATGACACTTTTTGTATTATCTAAAGAAGATTCTCTATATCTCATAAGTTGTATTCATATGATCTTCATTTACAGAGTGATGGAGAGCAGACATTTCCTTGTTCCTCCCTCTAAACATAGTACAATTTCTAGAAAATATGTAAAAAACAATAAAAAGTCTCTAAAGTATGGAGAGAAGGCAGCCTGGCTGAGGACCTAAAAAACCCAAGGAGCAACATGATGGTGAAATCTCTGGATTTCCTTTTTATGTCCTACGTCCCCCATGGGATACTGGAGAAACCTGCCATCCAGAGAGGCTAATGAAGGCAGGCAAAAAATAGCCCTAAGATATGTCTGATTTCTCCATTCAAGATCCAGGAAAGGGGGGTCATCTAGCAAAACAGAAAACATGTAGATAATAACTTATCTTGCTTAGGCAAACACTATAAAATAAAACTGCATTCCCAACCCTAATTTGGCAAGGGCCAAATGCAGAATGCAGAGTATATACTTCAAACCCCGCTGTGCTGTACTCAGGCCCCTGGCTCCTCGCCACTCCGGGACTGGGGGGAAGTATGATGGGGAGTGTGGACTTTCATCACTGCCATGTCCGTGGAGGCCACATGGACAGTGTGGACTTTCATCCCGCCAGGGAGGAAGAAGACACCACCCCTTCCTTTTGGGCGTTATCAGAGGAGGTTTAGTGGAGAGTCAGTGCTTCTATAACCAGCATCCAAAAAGAGTACAGTGTCAGAGGAGAACAAGGATGGAGACATGAGGGGCACCTCCTCCCCCGTCTAGGAGGGTGGGATGGGTAGAGGGCTTGTGAGGAGCCTGAATCCCCTGCTCCTCCCAGGAGAGAGGAACATTCGTCCCTGCTCCCCCTGGAGGCCAAGTGGGGAACTTGAGCTTCAACCTCTGCTGAACCCCTTTACCCCATTGCTTCTGCTAAAAGGGAAGATTTCAATGAGACCAAGGCTCTCCTATCATAATATTCAAAATGTCCAGGTTTTAATAAAAAATTATTCATCATACCAATAACTAGAAAAGTTTCCATTTTAATGAGAAAAGACGATCAACAGACACTGACATTCAGATGAAACTGTTAGTTTTATCTGACAAGGATTTTAAAACAGTCATCACAAAAACGCTTCAGTAAGTAACTACGGACATGATTAAAATACAACCACACAAAAGAGGCTCAGCAAAGAATAAAATACATAAGAACCAAACGAAAATTTTAGAACTAGGAGATACACTAGCCAGAATTAAAAACAACAACAACAAAAAAATAGATGTTTCAACAGCAGAGTGGAAAGAAAGTGAGAAATAAATCATTAAACTTGAAGATAGCACAAATAGAAATGACCCATCTAAACAACAAAAAGGAGAAAATCTAATAAGCAATCAAAATACATGCACACAGACACACGTAGCCTCAAGGATCTTTGGGACTAGAATGGAAAGAGTTCCAGTGAGGAGAAAGCAGGGATGAAAAAGTGTCCAAAGGACAAAATTGCTGACATTTTCTTAATGTGATAAAAATCATAAGCCTACAGATTCAAGAAGCTACATTAATGTCAAACTGGGTAAACACAAATCTACAAAAGATGTATCAACATTAAACTTGTGAAAAGTGAAAAAGAAAAATATGTTGACAACTGTGAGACAACACCTTAACTATAGAAGAAACACAAACAGAATTACAGCAGATTTCTCATCGAAAACCGTGCAAGGAGTGCACCATGCCTCAAGTGCTAAAAGTTTAAAAAAGTCAACTCAGAATCTTACACACAGCAAGAATGTCCTTCACAAATGAAAAGGATATTAAAAACATTCTCAGATGAATAAAACTAAGATAACTTGTTGCAGAGGACTTAAAAAAAATTATTCTTAAGGATTTTTTTAAAGTCTTAGAACATTAGAGTCAAAATGTTTTGGCTTCACAAGTTGCTTTTGTACTGCTGAGTACAAAGTTACAAGTGTGCAAGCAAATCATCTAGAAAAAAATCACACAACCCCATGAAAAAGTGGGCAAAATGTATGAACAGAAGCTTTCCAAAGACAATAGACTAAAGACCAATAAATATGAAAAAATGCTCAACATCACTGATCATCAGGAAAATGCAAACAAAATCACCTAACCTCAGTGAGAATGGCTGTTACCAAAAAGTCTCCACAGAATAGACGCCAATGTGGATGTGGAGAGAAAGCAACACTTATACACTGCTGTTGGGACTTGCAAACTAGTACAATGTCTATGGAAAATAATACGGAGATTCCTCAAAAAAATAAAAGTAGACCTACCATTTGATCCAGCAATCTAACTACTGAGTGTATCCAAAGGAAAAAAAGTCATGTTGCCAGTAGACAATCCAAAGATGTTCTGGTAAGTGAAAAAAAAAAGAACAAGAAGGAATCTTGGAACATTGGGCAAAGTTAGAATGCACAAGGGAATGAGTAAAAGTAAAAACAGAGGCCCACAAAATATATTTTTCTTCTCCTCTCAAGTTTTCTAAATTGCCCTTGACAGATGAAGCAAAAATTATAATATTGCCTGATGTGGTTCTCAGTGTATAAAGAGTAAATATTTAAGACAATTATATTATGTAAGTGAGGGGAGTAAAACGATTTAAAGTAAAGGGATACAAACGGCTAATGTGTTGACACGGTGGACTATTATAAATCATGTATGCATAATGAAGTACTGAGATCAGTGTTTTCAACCTTTTTTATCTCACTGCACACTTGAACCTATAGTTAAACTTGCATGGCACACTTAAATTTTATTGATCAATTAAAAGGGTGAAAAAAGAATACACTTATTGTGTATTGATCTTCTGGAAATAATTTAATTAATAATCTTTAAAAATTTTGTAGCACATCTAAGATCCTCTTACAGCACACTGGTTGAAAATCACTGACTTGGAGCAATCATTAAAGAATCTATATGAAAGGATACACTAAAAAATACTATAGATAGTCCAAAATCATATACGAAAAGTTTTTAAAGTAATGTAAACGAAATATTGAAAAAAAAAATATATAGAAAAAACAGAAACCAAAAAGGAAAATGGCAGATTCAACATGTCACTAATTACATTAAATATAAATGGTCTAAATACACCATTTAAGATATATCCATATAAATTGTTTGGATATAAAATAATGGAAAACATATATCATGAAATAATTAAAGGAAAAGACAAGTATTTAATAGCTATGTTAATATCAATAAACTTCAGAGAAAAGAATATTACCAATGCCAGAAAGAGACATTACATAATAATAAAAGAATCTATTCACTAAAAAGACACAGCAATCCTAAATTTGTGGGATATCTTGGCTGATGAATCTATCTTTTAAGCTTTTTATTATAGAAAATTTCAAACGTATACAAGAGTAAGCAAATGGTGTCAGAGTACAATGGACCTCTATGTACCTACCACTCAGGTTCAACAGGAATTGGTTCATGGTCAATCTCTTCCATCTATACTTTCACCCACTCCTCTACCCCATCCCTCCACTGTATTGTTTAGAAGAAAATTGTAGGCACTACATTGTTTATTCTGGTTTATTTGTACCAGAAGATATATAAATATTTCAGTATGGACAGCTAATGACAGTATGCTTTAAAAATATACCTACAATGCCTCATCAAATCTAGATTTTTAAAAAAGCTGTCATAATTTCAATTTTCTTTTTGTTTAATCCAAACTTAGAACCAATCCAAATATAAGTGCTATTAATAAAATTCCAGGATTTTCTGAATGGAAATTGTAATATGCACAAACCTGCACAGTATAATATACGATTCCTGATACACTTGCCACCTGGCCACAGCAATTATCAATTCATGGACAATTCTGTCCCTCTCTCCTAATTATTTTGAAGCAAAATGTGGGGATCTTTTCATTTTATTCATAAATTTTTTTGCTATAAATCTCTAAAAAGTAAGAATTGGTTTTTAAAATGTAACTATGGTACAATTATCACACCTAAAACAGTAATTTCTTGATATAATCAAATATTTAGTTACTATTCAAATTTTGTGATTTTAATGCACTTATTGACTCAAAATTCAAATAATACCTATAAAATTCAGTTTATTAATGTCCCTTCATGTCTTTTAACATGTGCAAGTTTCTTCTTGTTTTCTTTTCCCCCTTGTAAGATATATGTCTAAAAAATTTTTAATTGCCTCTTTTGTCAAGGTTTTTTTTTTTTTGAACTTTACATCTTTTGGTATTGTAATCATGTGTTCTGCTGTCTTCTGCTTTCTGTGGGTAACAAGAGGTTTGATCAGATCCAGGCTTGCTGTGTTGGCAAGAACACTTCATAGGTGGTACATTTTCCATGAGACAATAGGTCACATCTGCTTGCCTGCTCCTCATCACCCAGATTCATGAATTCATTCAAGCACACAAAACAGTGGTCTTCTGAGTCGACCAGACTTTCTTCACTTATTAGCTAAGATGCTTCTATGGGGAGAAATTTCCTCTCACCAACTATTTTGTAATTTTAGGATACAATTCACATGGAAAGTCAAGATTCAGGCTTGTTACTTCCCACTTACTTACCAATTTACAAGATAAATGTAAATTAGTTAGTTAGTTTACTAGCCTTCTCCAAAGGTGAACAAAGACTATGTTTAAATTCACATGGTTATTCTTATTGATGGCAAACTTTTCAAACATTGTACAGAGTCTCTTAAAATCAGCTGGTGAGCTCATTTATCACAATTCCAGTATTACGATCAGTGCCTTCCTATCTGTTAGGCCCAAGCATTCCATACTCAGTTGTATTAATCCATTTCCAAATCTGTAATAATATCTTTCCTCCAAGGAGCTCTAGTTTCTTGTAGTTGAAAAGCTATAGAGAGACCAAAATTGGTTTGCTCACTGTGACTGAAATAGTTATTTTTTTCTAAGGCTTCCTCTAGACAGAGCCATTACTGTCAACTATATTAATTAAGAATTAATATGCATATTTCCTGTTCAGATTCAAGACCATAGTAAGTTTACAAATTCTCTATGTCTTACATCTATATTTTCTCTCTCCTGTGTCAAAGTTCCTGATTGTGAGCCACACCAATTATACTGCACTATGTTTTATCCCATGGTGGGGTCAACGTTTCAGAATAAGAACAGCAGAATTACTAACATCAATACATTTATGAAAAAGACTTACAATTCCAAATCTCTAAAAGCATTTTGCAGTTTTTTCTTAAGATACTTCCTACTAGATACATGTTGTCAAATTAGCATGTTCTCATGTTTTTTGGAATTGTGGAATTGTTCTTGCCTACATAGTTTTGCCACCAAGTCAATCATAATTAGGTGTGTTTCATCGTTTGTTTCTTTGTTGTTTTGCAATTTCCGGTGGGGCTTGGGTTTGAACCTGCCACCTCCAGCATATGGGGCCAGTGCCCTACTCCTTTGAGCCAACAGGTGCCACTCAGTGTTTCGTTGTTTTTAATGCAAGAAAATATGTGTGTAAGTTTCTATCTTTCTTAGATTGCAGTTGTAGAGAGTGCACCTTGCTTTATTTAATGCTGTTTATTTTGAAATACTTTTAGAGTCTCCGTAAGTTGTAAAAATAGTAGGAATTCATTGTACCTGTCACCCAGCTTCCCCCAACAATAATATATTATCTACCTATAGCATATCAAAACAAAGAAATTGATATTTATATATTCCTATTAACTGGACCACAAAACTAATTCATTTTTTGCCTACTTTCACCTTTCTCTGTGTAAGTGTCTGTGTATGTGTGCTGTCCTATGCAATTTTATATGTGGGGTCATGTGTAGGTTTGTGTGATCAACACCAATATCAAGATAACAGAAAAATTCCATTACCACAAACAGAACTTCTTCATGCTGCCTCTTTGTGTTCACATCCATCCCCGCCAATTCTACCCCCAACTCATCCCTAACCTCTGGCAACAACTAATCTGTTCTCCTTGTCTACAGTTTTGTTATGTCAAGAATATTACTGAACATATTCTTCAACACGTATGCTAGAGCCCACTAGTTGTATATAAAGCTATCCACCATTCATTTTTACAGCTGCCTGTTTGTGCTACTATGGGAATGGGACATGATTTATACCAGTCTCCTTGCAAAGGATATTTAGAACATTGCCAAAATTTTGCTATTACAGATTTTGTTCCAATAAATAGTCCTGTGCATTTTAAAGTATTTTTGCCAGTTCTTCTCAAGCACTGTCAGCAAGTTCCGAGTTGTTAAAGAAATGCAAATACAGTTTTGTAATATATTGACAAAATCTCATCCATCGTGGGGTCACGCTATTTTGCATCTTTGTAGGCAGCATGGAATGTGCTACTTCACAGCTTTTTCAAAAGATTAGGTTGTAAAACTTCTGCTGAAAAAAATGGCATCTCAGGGGAGTTGTGACTTGCTTCTTTAGTAGCTTCTAATGTTCAACAACAATTTGCATGCATTTTTCTATAAATTGTGCATAACTTGATTTCATTTTTCTATAGTATTGTTGGTATTTTTTCTCTAATTCTCATTTTCCTATACTCTTACATCTTAGAAATATTAACCCTTTTTCTGTGGTGAATTTTATCCCTAATTTGGGAAAATTTGTCTTTTATCCTTTTAATTTAGTTGCAGTATATTTGCTTTTGACTGCTTATCTGTGAATGCATAACAAAACACCTCAAAACTTTAAACAATTCTTTAAACAATTCTTTAAGCAATTATGTATTATATCTCATGATTCTGTGGGTTAACTGGGTTCAGTTAAGTGATTTTAGTCTCAGATGTCAGCTGGGGCTGAAGTTCTCTGGACACTCGACTGGGCTAGAATGCAGACAATGACTTCATTTATGCACCTGCTTACCTTGGTGTCCCTCAGCATGGGCTCCATGTGACAGCCCAACACACCTCAGACCTTTCTGCATGGCCTTTTCCCCCAGGATAAATGGATGTCTTACATGACAGCTGGCTTCCCAAAGAAGTTGCCCAGTCTTCCTAAGGGTTGGAAGTGGTGGAACATCATCTCTACCCCCTCCTACTAGGTAAAGCAGGTCCTGAGGGAGTCCTCGTGGGAGGGGAAAAGGCAGGAATGGGAGTCATGGGAAATATACTTTTACAGTGCATCTTAGAAGGGTACAGGCGAACCTTACTAAATGCAGAATACCAATGTCTTCATATAATAACTGAGAAAATGCCAGGAAGGCTATGTTAATCAGTTTGATGAAAATAGTTAAGATTGTATAGAAACCAGCACATTGTACCCCTTGATTGCACTATTATACACCACTATGATTTAATAATAAAGATAATAAAATTAAAAAAAAAAAGATTAAGGAGATTTTGTAAAAGGCTCCAGGCAGTTAGGTATATCACTGATTTTTTTCCACTTTTTGTACATGTGTTGCTGAAACAAGCACTGTTATTATGGGGAAAAAAATGTACCTTTAGAAGAATATTAACTGTTATTATTGATATCTACATTATCTTCATAAATTAAAATATAATGTAAAGCTTCAAAGCATGTGTGTATGTATGTATGTGTATGTATTTGTGTGTGTATGTGTTTTATCTTCTGTTATATGCCCTGGGAAGAAAATTAACGAACAGTGCTTGGTACACATATGTGTATACACATATTTACATATACACACACTGAAACACACATATACAGGAATTGATAAAACTCTTTTTTTAAATATCATATCAGTATTATCATAGAAAATATCAAGTAGAGCTCTTGAAGACCATCTGCCACATTTCAAGACCTAGCTGGACTACTTTTTAGACATGTCATTGTGAGCAAGTTGACTATAAGTCTTTCTCTAACAGAAAATAGAGATAATAAACATAGTATTGTAACGATGACTCAGTGAGATAATCTACATAGTGAGTATGCCATAAATATAACCTACGATTGTTTTAAAAATACAATTGCTAGAATTAATGGGAATGTGACAGTAATTGGTGATTTTAATGAAGATCACGGAACATAATAATTGAGTAAATTATTAAGGCAGTTAGGTCTTTTTAAGTGTCCCAGTGTTCTGGCATTTGAGTGATTGAAATGGAGATAATTTTACAAATGTCTTGTAACGGGCAAGTGCCACGTACCAGTTCATAATTCCATTTTTAAATTATGGAAGATTTCCAGATATTCTAGATCATGAACACATATTTTTAGAAAATTAATTACGGAAAAATATTTATGTTTGTCAAAATCTCCTTGTTCTATATTATCTTTGAGCTTTTTCATAACTTGTCAAATTTGAACAAGAGAGTACTTCTCCTTTGAGCTTCTACCCTCTGTGAGGTTTAGTTACCAAATGAAGAAGAGACCTGAAAATTAGAGTGAAGCTTTTATCTTAACTGAATAAATTAAGTTTATTCTTTTCCCACCATTATTAAATTTTAGAAGTCTCCCAAGACAAATTGTGTCAAGGAAAAATATATAATAGCTTATTCCAAATATAATAACTCGATGTATTTTAAGAAATTCTGTGGTTCTAGAATAGTTTTTACAGCGGGTGCCTGCTCCTGTGTAACATGGTGGTTATCAGTCACACACAACTATTCAGGACCTGAAAAGTTGTTTGTGTGATGAGGAAACAAAATTTTTTATTTTATTTAATGTTAATGAATTAAATTTATATTTAAATTGACACACATGGCTAGTGGCATTGGACAGTGCCCTTAAAGTGAAGGGTTGTAGGGCGGGGGCTGTGACTAAAAGGGGTAGGGTGCCGGCCGGCCCCATATGCCGGAGGTGGTGGCTTCATACCCAGCCCTGGCCAAAAACTGCAAAAAAAAAAAAAAAGAAAAAGAAAAGTGAAGGGTTGTAAATGGTAAGTTCCACATATAAATCTGCATATGTGGTTTCAAATAAAGTATTAGTATAACAAAAAATGGATCAATATATTTTTCACTGTGTATAATAACTTTATATATTTTTCCTTTTTTGATACTTTTAGAACACGTGTGTTCCCCAGAGGAGTGCTCCTGTGAGCTCTTTGTCTCTCTTTCTGAGTGTCTATTTCTTCATCTGTTTATACACCATGTAGCATGTTTCTCTTGGTATATGTATGTAGTCCTACTTAAGTGAGAGAAGGCAGTCAAAAGATTCAGCTAAATACATGATGCAGAGATTAAAAAATTTAATCCATATGCCCCATATGCAATTTTTGCATCTTTTTGTTTCTCCTACTTTCAGAGATACGAAATTAATAATTTTTTCATTGCATGATAAATATAATCTCTACTGATATAATTTGACTTGAAACCTCCATTTCATGATACACGTAATTTTGAGGTTAGAATTATTCCATTATTCATCTCAAAATTCATTAAAGCATAGTCTAATCTTTTAGACATTTCAATCTGTTGAGATTTAATCTCTGCTGTATTGAGAATGCAGCAGTGAATGTGTCTGTAAAGTTCCTTAGTTTTAATTATTAATTCACAAGAAAATAAAGATAATGTTGATTTTTCAGTTCTACAGTCTGTTGATAACATTTTCTACAAAGGTGCATACCTGGAAGTGGCTATGTTTTGGGTTTAGGTACATCTCGGTTATATATTAATAAATCAGCTGAATCTATACAAAAGAATGCCTTGACAAATAAAATATCTCTCTAAGGATGATAAAATATTTGTAATAAATATAATTTGACTTTTGTTCTTCTGACAAGGATTTTGGAAGAATTAAAGGGGTGTACTACCATTATGGATAGTAATGCTTTGGTGGAAGATAACTAATAAAATGGAAGGAGTTTTAGAAAAGGTATGAGTTTTAGTCACAGATTAAGACCATTAAGCTTTTCATAAAGTATATTTTGTTAGAACTGTATTTTAGGCTCAATCCCTCTGACTTCATCTTCTTCTTATCTTTAAAACCTCGCCTCTAACAATAGTTGTTGAAGGCAGCTGCAGATCTTTGAATTGTTCAAAGGAACCTGTGGCACTGTCCCTTCAGTAAAGGCAGGACACAGCCATCTGTAGAGCACAGATTTCTGACTGTAAAGTGTTCCACCAGTAGATTAGAGGTGGAATGGAGCCAGTAAGACTTTGTGTAATTTATTGTTTTTTGTTTTTGTTTTTATTTTGATGTCATTGTTATTGTTCCGAATACCTAAATTATTGGGTCTTTCTTAGGAGCTTGTTTTAAAAGTTTTGGGTTTTGTAAAAATATGAAAACAGATGCGCATAACTGGTATAGCCCATAATCGTGATAGCCCATAATTCAGATGACTAAAGAAGCTATTCCAATCACCTCCCTCAAAAAGATAGATTGTTTATATATATATATGTGTGTGTACATATTCATGTGTATCTAATTCAAGGTGATAGAATTAATGAGATGTTCTGTTACAGGGGGATAGGGAACAGCAATCTAGGAGAAGATCATAAACAAACCAATGAGAAATTAAGTAAAATGTTAAAAATTTCTGAAAGGGTAAGGTTGTGTAACACAATACTGAGGATTGTAAACCAGTAAGTGCTTTGGCTCTCATAGAGAATTGTAATATACTCTAATAGCAAGGGGAAGCATTCACTGACTTACTTTATGTAAGGAGTGGCATGGTGGTATCCAGCTGTTTGAGAATGACAGTATTAGCAATGTGTGAGACAATGTATAGAGAAACGGGGCTGAAAATGGGAGAAAAGTCAGAAACTGTTTGTAATCATCTGTATTAGGAATGATGAGGTCCTGAACTAGAAAAATATATTTCAATGGAAATAGAGTGTAGAAATGTTATTAAACATATATTGACAGTTATAGATATTTTTAATCATTTCTTGACCTCATAATTGAAAATATAGTAGGATACTTTATAAATATATGAAATAAATAGTTAGAGAAGGAATTTTGACAAGAAAGACAGCTAGTTGTGTTTTGGATTACCAGTGTCATCCCTGATAAATTCAGGAAATTTATGTCTCCATTGAGAAAAAAGAAGATAAGAATAGAAAGTTATATGTATTTGGAAATTACTCATATGGAGATATAACTGAAAATTTTTATGTGCGATGATGTACTATTGAAATAGAGCTTAATATCAAACAGTGAATTAAAAATTTGGAAGGGTTGTATAATTCTGAATGATGATCAGGTTCAATTTGTGTCCATTAATAATAAAAAGTGAGAATAAAAGTGCACTACAAAATTCCTTGTTTAGGGGATTGCCAAGCCCATTGACACAGGCATTGAATTTTGTTCTGGGGCTGATATAAAGAATCAGGCCTTTTTTTGTAATACTTAATCTTTTGTCAACTTGATACTCAAAATGGTTGTTACATGACTTGCATCTGTAAAAATTTTTGTGGTAAAGCATACTATTTATGTTCAATTAAATTTTTTAACTATATTTTTCAAAAAGATTGGATCTGAAAATATTTATTGATTTTAGGATATTTATCTCACTAATTTTGATTTGACTCATGTAATTTTAATTAAAATAGCCAATTAAAATCTCTTCATGATTCTTGAAGTTTAGTGGGAAAATATTTTCCTGCCTACATTAAGTTAGATGATTATTATATTAGAAATATTATCAGACAAAAATGTAATTCAGAATGTTTTTAATAATTTTCTGAAAATGAAATAATATCTAGATTACCCAAATTGCTTTAAATGGAAAGATTATATAACTTCTGTCACATGTCTATGCAAGAGATAGCTGTTAAAGAGTTTTATCAGGTAAGAATTTACACAAAAAATACTGATGAGTAGTCATTTCTCATCTCTTCCAAAATGTCTTGAGGCTGAATATTTCCCAAGGACTCACCACATACTACTACTCTATTACAAGACCTTATTTTCTTTCTCCTATTTTATTTATTTTTGACATTAGCATTCTTAAAACTTTCCTGCTTTTACAAGTGGAAGACAGTGATTAAATAAAATTCCTCTTAAAAATTTTCCAATGGATCCACCTAGAATAAAAACAAAGTATTTCTTATGGCCCATCTCCTACAATCCCTACACACACTTGCTTTTCTGATTTCAAATCTGTTCAGAAAATCCTTGATCCAGAGCTGCTTCCTCGCTTGCTGTTTCATATGCTTAGGATGACCTTCTTCTGGATACTTAACATTCACCTCGCTCTTATTTTCATTCTTTTATCTACTCAGTTATTACCACTTCAAAAAAAAAAAAAAAAAACCAAGCCATGAAAACCCCCAAAACACAATTATTGCATTTTTCTTTTTGCACTGATTTTATTTTTTATAATACTTTCATTATATAACGTTAAATAAAATGTCGATTACTTTTGGTTTACTTTTGGCCTCTCCCAATGGAGTATAAAGTCTGCATTGTGAAAATTTGTTCATTTTCTTTGCCTTTACATTATCAGTGCCCAAAATAGTGCTTGGCACAAAATAGTTTCTGGATATTCTATGCTGAATGAACATCATTCATTTATACTTATTGAATAAATGAGGGTATATTGAATGAATGATGTCAGAGCTATATTATAGTATATATTATAGTAAAGCACATACTTTCACCAATGACAATGTGAGAGCATTGAATTATGGATCAGTCTTGGAAGAAGTAGTTAGAAGTCTTTCTTCTGCTTCACCCCCATAAAATTTCTATTTTTATGTGTCGTTACAACAAAATTCATGTGAATAGCACCTGAATGAGAAACATTACCAGTTAAATGGTATGCTATTTTCCAATTTTTGCCTTTCTTTTTATAAATAGTTGAGAAAATCAATATTTCACACATACCTGAAAAAAAATTAGAAATAGCCTTTTTATAGCCTTGCAAAACTAGTGAGCATTTATTTTATTTGTATATACCTAAAAGTAACCTTGATATTTAGCTATATCTAAAGGTATGAGTATTAAAATTGCATATAACTCTGTGTGAGATTTCCAGTATTAAAATTAATGCTGTCTGGTTCTTGGAAACTATTATCTCTTGTGTGCACAAAAGTTTACAAGTTGAGTTTTTTGTGATACTTTCAAGTCTTCTTGTTTATCTTATTTTTATGATTAGATCTTTAATTAAGTGATTGGAAATTTAAATAAGAAAAAAAGATTTAGAGCTTGAATCTTTATTTAGAGAATCTGAAGTCTTAATTTCTTTTTTTTTTTTCACTTCATCCCCTCGGAAGAGTTCTGGGGTGTCACAGCTCACAGCAACCTCCAACTCTTGGGTTTAAGTGATTCTCTTGCCTCAGCCTCCCAAGTATCTGGGACCACAGGTGCCCACCACAACACCCGGCTATTTTTTGTTGCAGTTTGGCCAGAGCCGGGTTTGAACCCACCACCTTTGCTATATGGGGCTGGCACCCTACTCACTGAGCCACAGGCACCGCCCTGAAGTCTTAATTTTTAAACAGAAGACAGACGGATAGAAACAGAAAAATGTGTACGCCTCTTTTAAAAGTACAGATTACCTGGCCCACCCATAGATGTTCTGAATTTGAATTCTAATATGGTGTTTCAAGAGTCTTTTTTCTTTTTTTTTTTTTTTGTCC